>JAPTHA010000023.1:25548622-25560611 GCA_029814585.1 Gymnapogon annona | reverse complement strand
CACACACACACACACACACACACACACACACACACACACACACACACACACACACACACACACACACATTTATATACTCATAGACAGGCTTCAGACCTCCATCTGTCAGTTTTGTCCAATGGTGCCCACTTCAACCCACTTGTGACCCTGAGAACAAGTGGCTATAAAAACAAAAAATGGATTGACAACGAAAAACCTCCAGCTGATTGCCACAATGCTACATTTGGCATGAAACGCCACACTTTTTTTTTTTTTCCCAAGGAGAAACCATCAATGTCTCTTCTTAACTCTTTCATCAGTTGTTGAGACACTGCAGAGACTCTGCTCACGCAGTGAAACGGCAAAAGGTTGGCACTTAAATGCAGCTGCGGTGCTTCAAGGCGAGACTTCTTTTCACTTTTTTTTTAGATGTGTGTGGCTATCCGTACTGTATTGATATTATGTCTTAGTTTTTCATTTCGGCTGGAAAATATGAGGCAGTCTCCAGGGGCTACGAGGTGTTCTAGGCTGTTAAAAGACCCCGGACCTCGATAAGTCCCTGCGAACTCTGCTACGGCATGCCTGAGGGGACGAATATTTCCCAGACTCAATCCTCCAAAAAGAGGAGTGTTTGGTCAAGAGCTGTTACTCATTCTATTCCCCCACCTCCTTGCCTACACTCATTTCCTCTCCTCTTTGGTGTCTCTCTCAGTCTCTCGCTCCAGTGGCAAAATGACAAGTGAACAATGATTCATATGCAGTGAGTGCAGAGTGGTGCCTATTTCTCATGTCTTGCGAGTCCCACTGAAGTCGCAGTGACCACACACACACACACACACACACACACACACACACACACACACACACACACACACACACGCAGGATATTTGTGAAGTGTTTTTCAGCGGTGTGAAGCTGAGACCATATGAAAGGATGGAGAGGAAGAGAAGACCGGGTCATTTTCGCATCTCGAACACATTACCGTGCTGTTTGTTTTAATAACCACAGTAATTGTAGAGACACATGTAATTACTTTGATGTACTTTTGATGAGAACAAATAATGACACTCTCCATGATTATGGAGTCAGAAAGGTGCTGGAGGCATACACGTGGGCCTTCATTCTCACAAGTGTACATAAGAATTCCCCCCATCCCTCACCTCTTTGTCGCGTTCTCCACCCCAAGGGTTCGATTTAGATGAAATGTCACTTTTAATGGAAAATTTGATGGAAACAAAACAACAACTAGGAATATAGCTTGCGTAAGTAGTCGAAAGAAAGGCAAGTGCCAGGGTGATGTCAGTGACAGGGGCTGTTTCTGCCTTGATTGTGCTCTTAAGGAATCCATTGGTAGCCTGTATGGTATTAGTGTTGTAGTAAATGTAGCCCCCAGGCGGGCAGCACAGCCAGCACAATGCTACTCGCTTAATAGACGCCAAGAGGAAGCAGTGTGTTTGCAGTCCAGCCCTTCTGTGGACTCACCGTGGAACACATTAAGAGCAGTGGATGTTGGAGGGAGGTGCCACAGCTCATCATATCTGTGCTTTTTCCTATTGTTTCCACTCTCACTTAACGCTGCCCGTAATTACTTTCATATCACAAATTTGTATGAGTTGCTTCCATGATAATGAGTCGCGAGTGAGTGGATGTTATTTTTTGCTCAATTGGTTTCAATATTTCAGCCATCGCTGCCGAAACACTCCACTATGGCTCTCATGCAACCAGCTGTTCCTCTGCATCAAACCAGTGGGTATTTCTTAATGTTAGTGGTGCAGAAATGATCGTGGCGTGCCACAGGCAACTCCCAAGCTTCCCTTGGACCCCGTTTATAGTAGTGCAGACATTACCCTCAGTATCATTTAAGTTGGCTTCCGCACAGTTTTGTGTTTCCATAGTAACTCTGGCCATACAGAAGTCCCATTTGACAGTGTAGTAATTAATTTAGCTATATTGATCTCTTGTATCCCTCAAGTCTTTGAGCGAGGTGCCCTGAAACTACATTGTTGATTGAATGCACAATCTATCTTCAGATGTGATCACAAATCAGTCCCCATAGGGGAATAGCCGGGACCAGATTATGTTCTTTCATGCTGCAGTGGTAACGATTCATTTCATCTTACAAGACACAAGTGACTGTAATTGCAGGTCTGGTACTGGGTAACAGCTTCTGTCCTGTTCGTGGTCATGTAGACTGTCATTGAAAAGGCTCATATAAGACTGCAATAGGCACTCGCAGCAAAGCCTAAATGTCTGACTTCAGTTTATTTGCCACATTTTGCATCTGGTGCATTTTTCTTTCAGTGGGCATGATGCCTCAGGTTTGGTTTATATAATAAGCTGTTCCTACCGTCTCTCAAGCACAGTCTGACATTTATTCAGTGCAGGGCAAATAGGAATAGCGGAAAAAATAGAAGAATATTTGAACCTTCAACTCACTCTTTTCCACCACTACTGCCTTCTTGTTCATCACATCTCTTCATTCTCACACTTTATTTCCCAGGTATTATGATTCTTCTGTGCATCTTTGATGAGTGGGAGGCAGCCATGGATGAAAACAAATGACCCTATAGAACTCTCCAAAACATCTTCGAGATGTATAGTCCAGAAAAAGTCCAGAGTAGTGCAGGAGAAAAAGGTTATAAAACAGCTTTGTCCAATATTGGATTTAAAAATGCACAGAAAACATCTTGAGTTCTGGACCTGCCTCACAATATGTCACATTTGGAAAATAGAAACTTAATTTGAAGTCATTTGGATGTCAGCCTTGCTATTTCTTCACTTGTGTGTTTTCCCATCGTAACCTAGGGGTACAGCTTTGGGAAATAAATAGCCATCAAAGAAAAGGAAAATGAGAGAGAAGGTGAGACAAAGCCTGAGAGGAATGATAGGGGCAGTAATAGTATGAGGCAGCTCGGCAGGAGGCAGGGAAGTCAAACTAAAAGCAGCAGAAGCAAAATGGAGATGAGGAAAATGTAATGATCGCTCACCTTATATCAGCCTCTGTGACAGAAATGACTTGGAAGTTTGGAGAGCGGTGTTGTCATAGAAACTGATTTTAGTGCTGCTGACAGGTGGGGCAGGCTTGGAGGGGTGGGTAGGGGAGGGCTCTTTGTGTTTTCCCAGCTGATGACAATGCCCGCCGATAAGGATGTCACCCTGAGAAAAATAGGTGTTGGCCGTCAATGGCAGAGTGCTGACATGGCTGCTGTTCTAAAGTCATTCTGTAGTGGGCAGTCCGCCGAGGATTCTAACCGCTACTCTAGTCTGCTCCTTTTTTTTTTTATAATTTGAATTTGAAGAGCATTTCCCACAGGGCCTGTTAAAGATAACATACTGCAGACTGAAGTTGTGACATGTTACGAACTGCTGGCGAAAAGATAAAGTTCTGTCTTTCATATTTGATGATGAGAGTAGGATGCTGTATGCTTTAGCAGAGCGAGAGCCTAGGATAGAGAGTCGACCATCCTCTTATCGTCAATTCAGTCCTTGTAACCACACAACTCATATACTCAAGGAGAAGGATCATAAAACTCATTACTATTAGATCGGCATTAGAGAAAGGATTGCTCTGTAATCCCTCTACCCACACCCACACATGAGTCTTCTAGAATATTCCCGTTTTTGTACTAATGATTGTCAAACTGGTAATATGCTACATCGTGGATCGCACTATGTCCGAACATCCTTGCACTGATTTGTTTGCTGGAGGCGAAAGTTCTGTTTATCGTGTTCCAGCCGTTGTGCACGGGGGCCGCATTTTTAATTAAAAGTCGTCGTATCTCCCATTCCAACATTGGGAGGTGTGATCACTGCCTGTCACTTCGGCTCAACACAAACATGTTTATTTTTGGCCCTAGATTCATTTAATGGGCTTGTCAAAACTGATGAAAATTAGGGGAGGCAGAGGCAGCTGATAAGCCCCTCTGTTATTAGAAGGGCTGGAGCTGTTGTTTGTTTGCCTGAGTTTGTCCTGTGTTGATGCATAAATGTGGCTAGCCACCAATCTAAAGAAAATACACCACCTCCCACTGCTGCTAATTCATGCCCACACGCACAGTCAGTTGATTCAAGTTTGCTTTACTCAAACTTTTAATAATGAATCAAACATCTGACACGCGCTACTGGAGAAATCATATTGTATTCAGCAGTGATTCGACTCTGTGATGTTGTCTCAGTTTTTCCGAAATGTAGAACAGCAGAAAAACACACAGAGCAAGCAAGTTCCTGGTCCTATTCACATGGGGACTTTCCGACTTTGTTGTCCCTCTTGAACACAAAAAGAGAGCAGGAGTCAGATTTCTCTAGCAAACCCTCTGTGGGATGGAACAGTGTAACACCAGGACTGTCTGTCGTTCATCAAATAAAGATGTGCATCAAATGGAAAATGAGACGCTCATATGTGTGTCTAAGTTGGGAGCCATGACATAAGTATAAGCACTTATCACTTCGGAGCCACAGGATGATGACTGTTTTCCTCTGAACTGGCTTATTTCTGCCACTGTATAGAAATACATCAGACTGTTGTGCCAGTAAGATGGTAGACTGATGTTGGGAGAAGATAGAATGGCACAGATTTCTCGCCACACATAAAGTTGTGCAGTTGTATTTGCTCTATAGAGTGTGGCTTTGCTGGAAAAAAAAACAAAAAAAAACAACACATCTCATCGAGGTTACTCAGACAAATGACAGCATGACATACGAGCGCTACCATCTGCTCCCTACGTTAGCTTCAGTGCAGGGCATAATTGCAAAGTGCTCTTGTGTTTGTTGTTGAAGTCAATTGTCATCTCATAAAATGCAAATACGGCACATATGGAACATGAGTGAGATACGAGAGCAAAGCAAAAGGAAGACTAGTTCAGGAAATTAGGCAAGTTTGAGAAAGAAAGTACCAAAGACAAGACATTAATGTCAGACATCAAAAGAAAATGGTTTTCTGCGCCTCAACCTGTTCGGAGATTCCCCGATGGAAGCATTTATTACAAGCTCTTCTTAGAAACATTTTGCATGATACAGGGGGTTATTTTTCATTTGAGATCGGTCCAGTCTTGCATCTTGGCAGAAGTAGGGGGAGAAAGTGTTGAAGAAACGTGTAATTAGGTGTTAGTGGAACACAACTTCCTCGAGGTTTAGCTAACAAATTAGCAAGACAAGGAGTTAGCATTACAAGGTGTCACGTGACGCTGTTAGGATGTAACTACACAACTAGAATGTTCTATGCTAAATGTAGTCTTTGGATGTTTCTGAAAAATGCAATAGTATTAGCAGTAAGTGTGCTTTTTACACACACACACACACACACACACACACTCTCAGAGACACAGATAGAAAGTGCTAAAAAGCAAATGGCAGTAAGTGCTACCTCAGTCCTTTACAGGAGGGGGGTAAAGTGTTGCCTTTGTCCATTTACTGCCTTCACATATCTAAGTGCTCCGCTTTGACCTTCTCACTGTCAGTGTTCAGTTCGGAGCTCATTCTGTTTTTTTTTTTTTTTGTTTGTTTGCTTTTAACACACTCCATTCTTCCCTCATCACTGCTGCTGTTTTTCTTAAACTTCAACACAAGAGTGTGGCGAGAAAGCTACCACGTCATCAACTCTGAAATAGCAGATACAAAATCACATTACTGCTGTTTTCTTTTGATTTTGGTGTTCTCTTTGGTAAACATCAACTCATTTGAACAAGTTCCAATCAAAAGTTTGACTTTTTTGTTCTGATAAAAAGAAAGTAAATAACATAAAGGGCTAATTTCATGAATTATTTCATCAAGGTGATTGGCTGAATGCAAATTCACAATTCAAACTTATCATCCCAGATTTTATTTTTTAGTTACTTTAGTGCAAACTTAAGATTGACATGCTAGTTTCAGATCCATACAATTTGCACATTTTATTGACGAAGCTTGCAGACAGTAATGTCAAGACTGATTTATGTGACGCCGCATCTGACACTGGCTTCAGGAGAACCATTTGTGCCTGTCAGAATCCTCTCATCACATGCCAGAATGGACCAGTATAACAAACATTTTTAGCCAGTATCCCCAGTTTGTTCTGCTCTTTTGATGATTCCAGGTAGAAAATCAGTTCGCAGGGTCATATGGAGGGTTCTCTTGCTTTTGTGAGGCAACAAAAACATCTAAAAAAATGCTGTCCACTTAAAAGGCACATCTCCTTGCAGCACCAAACTCCCACGCTTTGTTCATCTGAGTCGAAATCAAAGACACTTAGCAGTCACAGGAAGGATTGCAGTCCAGCTGAATGTGTTGGCAAAAACCTGGTGTGTTTGGTAGTCTGAGCCAAATAACCTGCTTTTCAGAGCATACTGCAGGGACACTTGAAGAACCACAGTGTACACATGCATTGTATAATGTACTGTGTAGCTCTTCCAGCAGACGTATAATAGACCCCGAAAAGACCCAGGGGAGGTTGTTAAAATAGCACGACAGGTTAGCCAAGACTAGCAGTGATATATTCCCATGTGGGAATCATCAAATAGACACCTAAGGGATTGATGCAGCCTTTAGCCGCTTCCTAATAGTCACATGTTGGACAGATATGACTGCGAGGATGAGTCCCAGGTGGACGCTAGCTGCCGGTTGTCAATAGGGCTGAGTGAACTGAGGTGGGCTGGTTGTTTGGTGAGCAGGCACGCCGCTCTTTGTGGCTTAACGTTTAAACAGGGTTGCAGGGAGGCGGGTTGGGGCATGGAGATTTTGATAAGCTGACATAGCAAATGTGGAGAGAGCGCCCTAGTGCTGCAAAACACCTCCAGCACTGAGGCGCAGGCTTCCTCCTTCCCTCATCATAACACTTAAGCCGCTATTTTCTCTGTAATTGCCCCACATTTTCCTCAGCACATTTGGCTGTACAATTTGACCAAAAATGGCTGTATTGGAAAGGCTCTTTCTTATTACTTTTTGAATTGGGTTTTCAATTTAGTGTGCAGAAAAATATTAATGCGAAAATATGAAAAGGTAAATAGAAACCACTTTTTTAACTGTTCTGCTAGGAAAAGTAAATTACTGCTCGGTATTGCCACTGATTTCCCAAATGTAATCATTTGCAACATGCAAGGTCCCAGTTTGATTCCATATCTGGTCGAGTTTGATTTAGTATAAGTTTAGTCAGAGATATTTCAATTATCATGTTGATTTAGCTAGGATGTAGAAACATACAGACTTTTATTTAACATAATCTAATTATATTGGGATAAAAAGATTTTCTTGGAATTTTAGTCATTGAACTGTGGTCTGAATCATCGAACACTTGAATTATAGCAGCAAACAAAAATAAATCGCCTAATTATTTCTTTTTTTAAAAAGTACCAAATTAAACATGGGACACATTCAAACAGTAAGACATCAATAACAACGCTACCATGATCTGTGCCAATTGGAACAATGCAAAGTAGAAGCCATTGCTGTAAAGAGAAAAGAGTGTGAAAGAAGGCGCTGCTGCTTCTTTGTCCACTTGTGCCTCCCGCCTCGTCATGTGCCGCCCGTCTTCTGTAGAGCCACATCTGCTGAGCTCCCCAGGCTCTTCGCCATCCTTCATTGGCCTTAATGATAGACATTTATTTCATTCGAGCAACTGGGAAATGAGATTAGTTTCAACAGAGCAAGACGGCGAGCGAGTGAGAATAACCGCGAGGACACGCTGAGAGAAGACAGACAGAGGAGTTAATGCGTGTTGCGGCCAATGACAGGGACCTGTTTGCCTCTGCAGAATCAAGTAAAGGTTATTTTAAAGCAACACATTTAATGCCATCACTGTCCATGTCTTGTCATACTGCCGTTTGCTCCATTATGACTCACTGCAGTACGCTCAAAAACGAGCCAGTAGGAAGACGATGACAGAGATGATGTTGATGAACATGATGGTGGTGGTGATGATGATGATGATGATGATGGTGATGATGATGATGACGGCAGGCTGTTGGTAATGTGAACACATAGACAACATGTTGCCAATTGCTATTTCAGCACAGCCTTCTCCTTCATAGGCTGAAGCTCTGGCTGCTGGACTATCGCTCTCGAGTAAACAGTACAACGCTCCACATTCTAGTGGAAGAATCTAGGCAGCAGGGTGTGTACGCGTGCACTCTATGCTATGCAGGCTTGAGTTCGCCATCCAGCTCTGACGGTCCACACGAGAAGAGATCACAACAAGAGACGCGAGCTCACTTCCATGGAAGTCTTCACACGCACCCACGCTCCGCTATGCGATTGACTGTTATATGAAGTCTGAATTGTCAGGTGATTGGGTGCACATGTACCCGTGCAAACACGCGCACTCAGCTGAATGCAAATGGCGAGATAAAGCACACACTTGCTGTTTACGTAGGTACGAGGCGCTATAGAGGAGCACTTGGCCGCCTAAAGCCCCGAAGCACATGTCAACTCCTCCCTACATCCCACATTGGGGCTCTGCATTTTAACTAAACATCTGGCTGTGTCAGCATCAGTTCATCACAACAGGGACCCCCCACCACCCACGCACCACCCACCTCCCTGTTTGCCTCTGTGTCTACCTGTGCATGTTGGGAGGCTGGTGTTCAGAGAAATGGCTCTGCTTTAGATACTGTAGTGAGTAGCTCTTTGTAGGTGAACGCTACACACATGAATATTTATTTTGGCTTCATTAGGCAGGAGATGAAGTTGTTTACTTTGACTAGACAAACATGTATGGCTTTTAAACAAAAAAAAAATGCATGCCAACGTGTGCCAACAAATGCAAAACACCCTCACACGTAGATGTTTACATGCAAAAATAAAACCACCTACTGAGCTGTAACAAATAATCGGCTGCTACCTACAGTGCATTAACATTAAGGTTGAGTCACTCCATTAAATGTGGTCGGCCTCCAGGGAAAGTGCTTTAATGTTAGCTAAGAGAAAGTACAAATAGCTTAGTATAAGCCAGAACAATTTTATATTTAGGCTCTCACCGTGTACAGCATACATTAATGAAAGCACTTTGCCCAACAGGAGTAATTTGCCTTTTGGGGTTGTTAACAGTAGAGGCCAAGACAATTACTGCATAGTGACCTGACATTGTACAGAGAAACGAGAAGGCAGGCTCATGCCTTTGCAGCAGCCCATTCATTAAACGCTGGCCAGGTGTGAAACTTTGCCAGGCAATGAGAGAGTAATTTTCATCAAAATGACTTATGTTCATTGTGAAGTTTTTCTCTGTATTACAATCGCTTTCGACTAGTACGTCATATGAGTCATTACTGTCATTATTACTTCCATCGATATGAAATATTGCCGTCTTTCCTCAAGTAAAAATCAGCCCTTGGTTAACGCCTGAAATTTCCCTGAATTGGACAAATAAAGGTTAATCTAATCTAATCTAAAACCAGGGTCTTTTATATCGGTGAAATAACACCTGTTACCAAATACGGTCCATGTATAAACAAAGGTGGATCGAGTCATTCCCGTCATACTGTGTCCATACCAGTCAATCATCATGTAGTATCTCTGACTGTATAATTGAGTTATTTAAACCAACATGTTGTTGTGGATGACTCATCTTTAATCTTACTGTGCAATTCCATTGACTGTGGGTGTTTTATAAGTGTTAATGTCTGAGCGTCGTGTCGTTTGTAGTAACACCACAAGACTCACAAGTGAACAAACATACAAATGTTTCACTATAAAAGCTTTGAAAAGAAATCAATGACTGGATTTACTTTGAGTAAATTAGATTATCAAATATACTTATCAAACATAGGGAAATCCGGCTGGATAGCTCGGTTGGTAAGACACTGGTGGTGCATAGTGGATACCGAGTTCGATCCCCGGTAAGAGCGTTCAGTGGCTTGCGTCAGGAAGGGCATCCGGTGTAAAAACTCCTGCCAAATCAAATAAGTGAATTGGATTCGCTGTGGTGACCCTGAAAAGGGAAAAAGCTGAAAGAAATCATTACTTATCAAACAGAGGGAAGTAGAAAGGCATTTTCCATCACAACACAGTCCAGTCTTGGCGCACTCTATAAACTGATGGTTGTTTAAGACAGTGTTTCCCAAACTACACACACTATATTGCCAAAAGTATTTACTCACCTGCCTTGACTTGCATATGAACTCAAGTGACATCCCATTCCTAATCCATAGGATTCGATATAAAGTGGGTCCACCCTCTGCAGATATAACAGCTTCAACTCTTCTGTCAAAGGTTGTGCACAATGTTTTGGAGTGTGTTTTGGGGAATTTTGACTATTCTTCCAGAAGCACATTTGTTTAGTCACACACTGATGTTGGAGGTGAATTCCTGGCTCTCAGTCTCTGCTCTAATTCATCCTAAAGGTGTTCTATGGGGTTGAGGTCAGGACTCTGTACAGGTCAGTCCAGTTCATCCACAATAGAGTCTGTCACAAATACACTTCTAGAAGAATGGCCAAAAAATTCCTAAAAACACATTCCTAAACTTGTGGACATCCTTTGACAGAAGAGTTGAAGCTGTTGTAGCAGCAAAGGCTGGACCCACCTCATATTGAACCCTATGGATTACGAATGGGATGTCACTTAAGTTCATATTCAAGTCAGGGCAGGTGAGCAAATACTTTTGGTAATATAGTGTATTTTGCATAGAAAAACAATAAAATCATAGGACACACTATCAAACAAGCATGTCACAAACATATAAATAAAGAAACGAAAGCATCAGTAATGACCAGATGCACAGCTCAATCCACTACTTATTGCCATCTATTGGAAGAGCATTGGATTGTTCTGTGTGTCACTGAGTGCTGCTCACATAGGGCCAGAGCTACAAAAGGTCCGCAGGAACTAAAATGTGTGCAAACACTCACGGAAATGTACAAACTGATTTACAAACAGTGCGCAGTAAGGGTTCTGTCTTCAAAGGTGCAAGATATTGCATCTCCTCTCTTTTATAGATTTGTTGCCATAGATATGCAATTATGCATGCGATGGGAGGAGAAAATTTAAATATATACATATAGAACAGGCAAAGTCATTGGTTAAACCTAAACAATTTTCCCCATAGAGTCTCCAAAAAAATAAAAAAATAAAAATAAAACGGGTAGTTGTGCCTGTATCCTGAATATAATGATACCAACACTGTGTGCTCTCCTGTATCAGTAGAGTCACATTAATAAAGCAAAGAATATAGAGCATTTAGGTGTGACTGTATGATTTATCAGATAAAAGGAAATAGAAAAATGCATTAACTTTCCATGGCCAGCAGGGTCTACAAAGAAAAATAAACTGTATTTGCTTCATCTACTATCAGCTCTTGTATTGAAAGTGAGTTTAACTTTGTGCTTTCGTCTTCAAACTTGCCATCATTTTTGGACCAATCGGGTGAAATTGGTTATACATTCACGGGACAACTATTGATCTCTGACGGAACACTCATGTACTGCGACACAGAGGTTGGAAAACACTGGTTTAAGAAGTGAGAAGCTATTTATTGCATTAGTTATAGGGTTATAGTATTTGTCGCGACAATAATCATTCAGTAGCGCTGACTGAAGTCCAGGTGTTGACGTCTGTTGGTCAGTCTGTGTATTTCTTTCTTTCTTTCTTTCTTTCTGATGAGCACTTTTGTTGTGTATATTTCCATTGACAGCCGCTGGAAATTTCTGAATTTCCCACATGGGGATGAATAAAGGTCTAATCTATACTTCTATTTGTTGCATTCATTCTACTGATTACTAAGTTTGTTGTTTGTTTCATGAAATTTATGCCTTTAACTTTGTTGTAAATGAAATGATCCTCAGTAATCCCTGTCTCAAATTGAGATTTTAAGGCCTATTTACCCCAGATTACGCTTAACTCTGCCAGTCTCTCTCTCTCTCTTTCAGCTGATTTACTTTTATGTGAGGAAGAGTAAATGTGTTGCATTTATTGACCCCCTCCTATTGTGGATAACTATTGACATAAGATATTGACATAAGTAGTTTACGCTGATGTGCAGTTCACTGTTTATAGTACTATTTTACATTGATACGTGGTGCTTCCACTGGTTGTAGTGCTGTTTATA
>JAPTHA010000023.1:25537533-25548522 GCA_029814585.1 Gymnapogon annona | reverse complement strand
ATAACCCAAACATTAAACTACTAGAATAACACATCTAAACTGTAACCATAACATAACCCATCAATAATCCCTTACAAAACCCTAAGAACTCTCCAGCAGTCCCTCCGACACCAGTACTACTGCATTGCATCAGTGCTGTCAACTGTCTCAGCCTCCTCCACCTGTAGGCTATGGGGGGAATACATTTATCCATCACTCCCCAACAGCTACATGGGGAAAAAAAAAAAATATATATATATATATATATATATACATACATACATATATGGCAAGTGGGGGGAGCCCAGGAGCTAGACACTAACCTCTAAATGTATTCAGCTGCTGCAATGAAACATTCAAATGTGAGTTTTCTGAAGAAATTCATTGCACTTTGTTTTCATATTTTATACAACTTCGTAGATGGAATCTTCATACAATACAGGATATTAATATGATGTTGGACAAATTTCGCAGATTCCAACATCGTACTGTTACATTTGCACGCCTTCTCCTTTCATTTTATTCAACGCACATCGATTTGATAATTCCATTGAAAACTACGTCTTTGATCAACATTGCACGTCTGTGTGTGTGCGTGACCGGCATGGCTCACACATGTGGGAATATCTGTGGGATGTATTACATGAGCGTATATCTATAAATAAGTATTACGGCGCTTCTAGCTAAAGAATTAGCATGATGTTCCAAGTTTCAGTAATTAAAAGAGGATCCTTTATCTGTGTTTATATTCCTTTTGATGCATTTTACTCTGGTCTTTCAAATGCTCCATTGTGTGAAGCAGCTATTTGATATTTTTCTCCCTGAATTCAGTGCAGGCCATGTAAATGTATCATTTTAAAGGGTTGTTCCTTATTTTTTAAATAAACAACTTTAATAGAAGTGGAAGGATTGTAATTGTGTTTCATGTGTAGCTGAAACAAGATAATTGAAGGATGCTAAGTGGTTCCACAAAGAACAAAATACAATATTTTCTATTTTCATATAATTGAATTGGTAACGAACAGGTAAAAGATTGAGGTGCTTTCCTTGCTTTTCTTTTGAGGTTTTCTGTCAGCTATTCCCTGTCTGGTTTTGTAAAGAGGAGCGTCCATTGTCACATAGACAAACACTTATTTTCACAATCCCATGTTTGTTTGTTAGTATTTTATTGCAGTGGTTTTTTTTTAATTATTTTTGAACAACTCCCAGTGCGACCAAATCCTTACAATGGGCGGTTATTTGTGACTATTAATGTCTGGGCTATTATTACCATCTGCATGATGGAAAGGGGGGGTGGGGGTAAAACTGACTGCACTCCTGTTAGTTTTCCTATTCAGGCAGCGTGTGGAGGGCCCTGGTTAATGTGCTGCATTGAAGGTTGAATATATGATTGCTCTCTCCACAAGAGCCCTATTACAACAAAGTGTTAATGCTCCATGTCACTGTGTTTCCATTCAGTCACTTTAGTACAATAATTAATCAAAATAAACATAAAGCGCTTGACAATAAGGCTTTTATATTTGGCACTAATCAGACAACTCATTAGGCAGTAATGAGTCGACTCTGCCTGCTCTTGTCGTGTTTGGGGGAAGTTTGGCGCATGGGGAATAGCATGTGTGTGTTGGGGTGTGTGTGTGTGTGCGTGTGGTGTGTGTGTGTGTGTGTGTGTGGGCTCGCAGACACACTCATGCACCCACACACACACACACATATGCACACACACCAGCCGGCACTCCTGTAGTCCCACTCCAATTATGGCAGCGTCTCACCCGGGAAGAAGCCCACTTACCCAGCATTCACTTTATGAATAATTGATTGTTTGTGCCAGTGTTATATTTGTAAATACACGTTTGCTCTCTGATTAATAGTTTTCTAGACATACTCATTTGTTCAATTTGATTAGACTGTTAAATGTATTATTTATTAGAGGAAAATGTCCTCCGTTTATTAGTCGTCACAAGGGCAACAAGACGATTTGGCATGCAGACCAATGTCCTCATGTCACTCTGCACTGAAGTCACATGACAGGGGTGGTTTGCATGCGTGTGTGTGTGTGGATTATGAAGAACCAGTGAATTTTTTATTTTTTTTTTTCCCCGTTTTAAAGTAGATTTGATACTAAATGTTTCGCTCATGTCATACATCAAGGGAGATGAGTAACTGTGACCTTTGGGGTCAGGTGGTAGTATATGGGTGTCTGTGTCATCGCTTGGCTTGACTGACTCTGTTCACCGTACTAATTGACTTCATAAAGAATCCAGTCGATTGAGTGAAAGGAATTCAAGGAGGTGTCTGAAGTTTAACCCTCACAGACCCAAGAAGTGACTTTTTCAGTCCAGTCTGTCATGAACTGAACGTAAACCCAGTGTCTCCATCCACTCTCACTGATTCATCTCCATGGGTTTTACTGGCAAATGAATGTTGTATACATTAACAGTGTTTCCATGGTAACTGTGAAGCCTCTGAATGTCCAAATGGGCCATATCTGCTGACCATGAAAAGACCAATAACTATATCAATTATTGACATGGATTGATTGGATTAGTGGATCAACGGGTATTCAACAGTTTTTGGCTGTTGTCTGGGTCCTTATGGGTTAATGAATCAGTATAATAAGCAGGAAGACCTGAGCTGCAAGCAGTCCCAACTTTGACAAGGCTACATTAGGTTGACTGATTTATTGCATTAAAGAAACACTTAACAGAATAAAGGTGCACTGTGAGCATTAAGCTATTCATTTGTTCATCATAGAATCCAGTTTTCGTTATTGCACACGTCAACAGCAATTGGTGTACATGTTTATTCCCGTGTAATAATACTAACAGGGCTGGTATATGTAATTTTTTTTGCGATAACCACAAATGTTTTGTGTTAAGACACCTGCAAGAGAACAGTTTGCACCACTGATGTGCAAACTTCAATAAGTGTCAGGAGCTAAGGTGCTTTTTTTTTGTGGCACCAAGAAATACACCAACCAGTTATGTTAAAAAACACATTTCTGATCATGACATTGACAGATGACATCAAGTATTACATTAGTCTATAGTACGCATGTCTACATCTTTATAAATAGGGTCGGTCAGAGGTGGGACCCATTCGTTTGGCTTAAAATTGAGTATTTATGTCCATTTTTCACCAGGCAGGTAGTTTCATTCACAATAATTTAGTGTACAAGCTTGAACTGAATGTTAATGTGTTGGAAAAGAGGGCGCTTTCATTTATATTTATACCCGACGAACAACATGCCTGAATGATGCAAATGGAAATTCACAAACCACTAATTTTATTAGTCACACCTTGTGTATAGTTCTGTGATGGGCAGAATATCATTTGTAAAAATAAATAAATAAAACACAGGTTTTGAATATATCAAGGCTTCTTCAGAATTGTATATTATCTGTTACTGGAGTATCATTATCCCCGGCTGGATAGCCCAGTTGCTAAGGCTGGTGCATGAGGGACCTGGGTTTGATCCTCGGTATAACCGTCCATTAGGTTGTGTCAGGAAGGGCATCAGATATAAAAAGTCCTCCCAAATCAAATATGCAAATTGGATTCGCTGGGGCCACCCCGGAAGGGAAAAAGACGAAAGAAATCATCATCATCACTGGAGTGTCATTAAGCTGAAAATCTGCAGGAATAGCAAAGGTACCTGAGGGTATAATGACTGGGCAGTCGCAGCAATATTTAACAGTTCACCGTTATCTACATGACAAACATATCAAAACAAAATCCAAAAGAAGAAAGATTCCAATCTGGCAGTTTTACCTGTTGCTGAAAACAGAGCAATAAACAGTTGCAAATTAGTTCAAGCGCTGATGAAGTTCATCTGTGTGACCAAATAGAATAGAATAGAATAGAATGGATGTACTTTATTAATCTTACCACTCTTTATTATATGTGTTTTGTTTACAATATACAGAATAAATGTTATATAAAACGCACATGTGTTTGGTGTATGGTTGAGTTACATGACACAGAAATACTGTATATGGATCAACTATGTCACAAAATAATCCATTTGAGTATATTTCATCTTATCAGGGAACTTATTAAGTCACAATAAACCATTGGTCATGACATTGTCCAATTAGCCCCAACTAGTGCATTACCAACACCTATTCTGCTGACATGAAGGAATTCATTGTTACATCTGGATGCACAGGTTTGAGTTTAATCGCAAAAATGGCCTAGTGTTACAGATGAGACCTGAGTTTCTATACAACGGCCATGCTATTTGTTTTATAGATTATTTTAAACCTATATAGCTTATATCCACTGTGTGACATACTGAAATGAGCTAAACAGATTAGCTGTTGACATTACTATGATAAAATTCACACCATATAAATGATTTCACGGATATTCCAAATGGAAAATGTAGCGTTAACGTCTGTAAACTGCTTCCAAGTAATTGTTTTCTCACTGATAAATCTAGTTGTCGTGTAACTCTGCAAAACAGTGGTAATTGTCAGAAATTCTGTTATGTGTACAGTACATGCTGTGATTCCAGTTACTGCCCTTGTGATATTTTTAAAGCCACTACACACCTATATTGTACATAAACAGGTCATCTGTTTATTTAGCCTCTCAGGAATACGTGGAGCCTCATTCATTCACCACTTCTTTTAGATTGGTTGGGTTTGTTAAAGTTATGTCAGTTTTCATGTGCACTATCTGAAGACCCTTCAGAAGGCGGCTGGATAGTTCAGTTGGTAAGGCACTGCTGCATCGGGAACCAGGGTTCGATTCCCGGGATGAGTCCAGTGTGGGTCGTTTGGCAAGACCCTTCACGCTACTGCCTACTGTAGACACAAGGGAGCGTGTGTCTCCTTGTCTCCTTATCTAGTCGCAAGCCCGGTTAAATACATGGGTTGTGTCAGGAAGGGCATCCGACAAAAACATTTCTGCAAAATGGAATATGTGAATTTGATTCGCTGTGGTGACCCTGAAGGGAAAAAGACGAAACGACTCATCAGTCTGAGAAAAAAAAAGCCAGAATAAATGAAACCTCAGAATTGAATATACCTTTATTAGTCCCACGAGGGGAAATTTCACACTCAGAAGTAATAGAAGAGTAGAAAAAAAAAGAGCCGAGCAGAACAGATACAGATAGACATGATTGAAGGCCCAGAGATGATAACGATAACGAGGGGCTGTTAATGCGTCCTTCGGAGAGAAACAGCAGTGAAAGTCTGCAGCCACCATTAGCATAGCGCTCTCAGCTGCTAACCGCTAACAGTTGAAACGTGACCGTTTTAAAGCTGCAACACAGTTCACATCCGCAAATCACTCACTCAAACATATCTCCAGTCCCTCCCTTCTCTCCTCCTTCTTTGGTCCGCTGTCCCCGGTGGAAAAATCAACCAAAAAAACGGAAGAGTCAATGAGCCAGTAGTCACACAGTTAGCACACCTGTTGCAGTTCCAAAGGCTAGGCTACCTGGGATATGCAAGACTACCAGGGATTTCTTCCACTCTTTATCGCACAAAAGACAGGATAGTTGCTGCTGTATGTCTGCTGTCAGACTGTGTAACATTATGTGGCTGATTTTGGATTATTGTAGAATTGGGTTAGATTTAGGGTCAGGTTATAGTAGTGTTAGATTATGCTGGAATAGGGACTGGGAAGGTTACGGTTAGGGTTAGTTTATGGTATGTGTAGTGTTTGGGTTGGCATTAGGAATTTTGTGGCTGTTTTGGCTTTTTCTGCACGCACCGGCGCTACTGTTGAGAAGCTTGAAACCTGTTGCAAAGAGGTTGTGGACGAATGCCCGGTATCTGGAAGAGGGACAGGGGGGCCTCACTCGCAGACAGGCAAACACTGTGCATTGCTGGGGTGTAGTTTTTGTTTGTGTGTGTGTTGCCGATGTGTGTTACTGTGCTCCTTGGGAGTGCTCGCAGGCCAACCGAAGAGAGAAGGAAACTCAGCAGCTCTCTGCACCATATGCCAAATATGAGGCTGCCTGCCAATTTGTGGGGGATACTGGCAAGTGCTAGCAAGGCTGAATTCTTGACAGAGGGAGATGAATAATTGAACATGTGCGGAGAGAAGTTCTGTTGGGATAGAGAGGGGTGCCTTTACACGCAGAGAAGGGTGTCTATGAGCAAAACTCTTTTAGGTAGTGGTGTGGTTACTGTTTTGTAAACAAGGCAAAAAAAATAAAACAGTTGCACTGATTTTAAGATGAACTTGAGTGGAGATACGGCAGAGAAAAAGTACAATTCACACACGGCATTCGTGCATTTTGATCTTACCGGCTATAAGCAACCAGGCAGAATGATGTGATCCCATAACTTTGTGCAGCTGCAGAAACACAGGAAACAAAACCCCCCTCCCAAAAAAAAAGGGGAGAGTGTGTTTAAAGACAAACTACACAACACCCTTTGTAAAGTACAGCACACTGTCATAAACACCACTTATCTGAACACATCTAACTCTACATAACATGAAAAGACTTAGCAATTATTAGCAATGAATATTTTGTGTTGGTTTAAGATGCTGGTGACTTATAGTGACATCCATCTCCTGTAACCTCAGGCCACACAACTATGAGAAATTAACCTGTGACTTGGCGGCTCTGAATGATAGTGTTTCTGTCATTGGTTCCAGTTATCCGCCCCCTTGACAGACAGGGAACAGTGAAGGATATCTCCATTGGTTTTGGTACTTTCACCGGGCGGCCATGTGAATTCACATTACCTAAATATTTCCCATGTGATATTTATCATTGAGATTAATACATTCAATTCCACATTTAGATTTGACACATAATTTATGGAGGATATTTTAATTTAATTTTTACATTTAACATTTATACTCCCCATTCAGGGTATAATATTGAAAAAAATGTAGTCCCGTTTTGATATAATATTAAATGGATTGCATTTATATAGCGCTTTTCTACATGTTTAAGGCACTCCAAGCACTTTACATTGGCCTCACATTCACCCATTCACACACCAATGGGCAACTGCTGCCTGGGAACAGGGACACTTCAATGTGTGGAGAGTCGGAGCCAGGATTCAAACCGCTGACCCTTCAGCCAATGGATGACCCCGTCTACCAACTGACCCATAGCCACCCCATAGTATATTCGGAGCTGAATTCAGTGATGGTGTTTGAACATTTAACGCTTGAACTAATAGGACCTCCAAATTAACCTGCATTTCAACAATCAATACAGAGGAAATATTTATTCAAAAGGGTTTTGCACTTTATTTTAGGGTTTAATAATTAAGCATACTCGCTCTCGGTGAAAGCGGCAGCAGAGTGAGCACACTAACTCCTACACTGGTTAAAACACTCTTCTTTTAGTTTGTGTCAGACAGAAATGTACAGTAGCAGGAGGTTGTAATCCCATTGTTGGCTCAGTTTTGCAAGAATACTACAATCACGTGTCCAGTTAGAATACTCCAATCACATCCCCAGTTACTAACACTCATATCTTAAAGCGGGACACTATTACACAGTCTGAATTGCCGGCCAATGAGCAGCTCCACTGGAGCAGTTAAGTTTAAGAGCTTTATTCAAGACCAGAGTCTCCCAAGACGGACCAGAGGAGGAACGCGTTTCTTAGCACAGCCTAACTAACCTGAATTAGCCTTGACAATAAAATTTCAGGAAGCTTAAATACAAGCTTCATAATCTTACATACTTTACAGCAGCGTTGCAGGGTAAATTACAGCCCTGCATACCAAGCATTTATGGATGTATTACATGTGTTGAACGCTGTCGTTTGGTTTTGCTTCAGGTAATGTGAGTCACTGTCATTCTGAAAAATCCTCTGTGCCTTGAATTCAGTAAAAAGACCAAGTCCACTTGATTAGTCACAGCATCCCAACATATGTGCGCGTTCATCACTGGTGTTCAACATGTGGTGTCAGCCGCAAAAAAACCCTGCCCCTTGCACGTATTTCACCCAATATAAGTAAATGGGAAGATTTGAACACGTCACATCTGTCCTGGGTCAATGGAAATGTATAAAAGCAATGTGGTCTGAATTCAATCAGTAGTTTTGCTACTAAAGTGTTAACAAACGAGAGAAAGAAAGAAAGAAAGAAACCAAAACAAAAATAATACCTATTGCCTTCCCCTTGAAGGGGGGTGGGGCTATGATTGTTTTGGTCTGAAATCAAAGCGTGTGTGTGTGTGTGTATGTGTGTGTGTGTGTGTGTGTGCGTGTGTGTGAAAAGGCACTAAAGCTGCATGTAATTCCCAGGGCTGGGATAAATGATGAAGATGCATGTCCTAAAAAGTATTCAGAAACCAAGTGCATCGTGGGCTTTAAGGCTTTCTAGATTAAAAATTTGCAAGCATGAATGAAAAAAAAAAAAACAGCCATGGAGATTGCCTCTGATCACATCTTCCTAAGCAACTCAGCTGGAGGACATGAGAAGGGCAGGCGACCAGGAGGAAGGCATTAAGAGCCTCCGCGGCAGCCTCTCTTCTTCTTCTCACCCTGTTGCAGTGTCAAGGTCTGAATAAATACCCACCCACAGTGATGTACATTAGTGCATTGTACCACGCGCATATGCAATATCCCGCAATACCCTGTGTTTCATTGAGCGACTGCCATAGTGGTAGAGCAATATAGACAACAAGCTTTTGAAGATAATGATGAATCCCACTGCTTCGGGCAATGACAAGAAGTATAAGAGAGAAAACAAACTGGTATTCTGGTTAAATGGTGCCGCCTGGATAATTGACAGAGACAAATGTGGTCTCCTACACAGCTGTGACAGCAAATTTTCTCCAATAGCAGCCCTCCATTCTGTATAAGTCACTGTCCTGCTATTGCCTGTGACTTCCCATTAATCCTCAGAAATTGATCTGTTTTGTTCTCTTGTTTAACGGTGACTTTAGTATGGCAGTGCCACTTTTTTCCAGAGCCAATAATGTTCTAATCATCATTTTCTCTGTCCAACCCCCCCCCCCCTCTTTCCCTCTCTGACAGACACCACCCTGTCCAGTGAACGTGGTAAGTACTGCGGCCGCTCTCTCTCCCCCTTGATTCATTCTGCGTGTGTGGACTTTGCCAGCTATATGCGGATTGTCTGTTTTGCCTTGGCGTAGAGCAGGGGTGTCAATTTTAGTTCAGGGGCCAAATTCAGCCCAATCTGGTCTGACGTGGGCCGGACCAGTCCAATAATAACAGAATTACGTCAATAATGTCAACTCCAAACTGACCTCATATGATGAACATGTTACGTCTACATGAATTTTAACAATATTATGCCTCAGTTTATAATTTATACATGTATATTAGAACTCACAGACAAAACATTTAATAACAGGTAGAAAATTGATAGAATTACACTAACTTCTCTTCAGACATTTCAGGTTGTTTATATGTGTTCAAGTGATTTCTATTTTTTTTTTTTGTGAAATTATATTATTTTTGTTTTTGTGTAAATACAGGAAAATTACATGAAAATATCCACAAAGAACAATTGGCACATTGTCACATGAACAATTTATACATTATTATAATATTTTTCCAGTGGAACCTGAACTCTAAGTTTTGCTATTATCTTAGGTATAATTTTTGCATTTCACAAATTCATCCCACGGGCCGGATTGGAACCTTTGGCGGGCCGCATTTGGCCCCCAGGCCGCATGTTTGACACCCCTGGCGTAGAGGGAAACATTGTGGGATGTTAGACTCAGTGGGGGAGCGCCGAGCCACGAGTGTTATTTGCATCATCGGGAAGCTATTTTGCTCTCCGTCACATTGTATATCACAGCCAATGTAGAAACAAAGGGAAGAACATCAAGCGAAAGCAATTACGAAAGCAGCGTCCGCGGACCCATGTGGCCAATCAGGATCTGAATTCAGCACATTTACCCTGCGCACATTTAGCCTCGACCTACTTACTCAATTTACCCCCTTTTGACTCCAATAGTTTTCAATGAGGAGTTTTTTTTTTTTTTTTTTTTTACTCATTCCAGCTTTAGTGCACCCCTTCCCGGTGTCGTCTAAATAGAGACTCATTTGACTCCCCCACTGAGCCGATCTCTCTGCGTTTGAGTTTCCAGCTCCCTTCTGTTGTGCTCTTATTAACGGTTTCCTGTGCTCGGTGGAGCACTTTAATCACATCATCAAACAGGTTGAAAAAGAAAGTCCATCTGTGTTTTGCTGACTTTGTCGACATCTTATGTTAAATTGCATGTGTGTGTGTGTACTTATGAGGAACATTTTTTTTTTTTTTTTTAATCACGGTGAGAATTTGTTCAGCCTTTTAGTGAAGATCCGACCTAGGAAGTGGGGATATTCAAGCCCATCCTCGCCTTCAGACGGACCTTCAAAGTTTTTTTTTTTTCATGGTTTGGATTAAAATTCACTTCACATTTCACACCACAGCTAAAGTTTGGTGAAGGATGAAACAGTACTGAGTGTATTGACTTATTGGATATTGGTTGCAAATGTATGTGGTTTGTGTATGAGTTATGTAACCAGGATGCTAATCTCTCCTTACAGTTATTTGTTATGGTAACGAAATGCAGCTTTCCACAACTTAATCATTGAACGGTTGGAGAGTTAAGGTCTATTAAGGTTTAGGTTATGACAGGCATGGTTAGAGTCTCTGGAAATTAACATAAGTCATCACGTGTGTCCTTCCAGCAGCTTGTATATGTATTATCAATTTGTGCTTGAAAATTTATCAGGAAAGTCAAAAAGTGCAACAGGAGCAGATTCAGACAATAAACCAGTGGTTCCCAGCACAACCAGCCCCGCCCATCACAGGTTTTGTAGCTTGTTTTGGCATCGATCCAGCTGATGTCATCATGTCTGTGTGAGTCCTGATGTCAGCGGATCAATGACGTCTACATTCGTCTGTGCCAAGTCTGAAACAAAATTGAGATTTATATAGACATCTGAAACTTTAAGGAAATTGGAGAAGAAATATTTGAAAAATTCATCAAAAAATAGTACTTTCACTGTTTGACTGTTTGACTGTATTGTGGTGTAATGTAATGTTGTTGTCTAATGAAAAATTATATATATAT
>JAPTHA010000023.1:25452271-25468382 GCA_029814585.1 Gymnapogon annona | reverse complement strand
ATTAAACTACTTGTTCTGGGGCGTTAACGAAGACGGGCCATTTTGACTCAGGGGACACGGGGTGTATACAGAATATGAGAACAACAGGAGGGTTAAACTGCAAACAGTTAGGTAGGTCAGTTAGGTTAGGTAGGGTTAGGGACTGTTCTTGGTTTAACTAGATCAGTGAGTATTTTCAATTTTAGAATCATTTTATTGTTTTGGCTAAACCCGCCCTGACACCTTTTGTTAAAAAAAAAAAGGATAAAGCGGGCTTGGAAGATGAATGAATGAATTGAAAAATTGAATTTGACTTTTCGTTTTGCACATTGACTGTAATTTGGGTAACAGGCAGAAGGAGAAGTGGCGAACTTATGTTATGCTCCTAGTTCCGCTAGCCTGGGGTGTAACGACACACACTTCCAATGGCTCGCGAGCGACGGGTTATTGTTGTACGTGTAAAAACGTACATACAATAACACCGAAACTTAAATTTAACAGATGGAAGCCTGTTGTAGAATTACCGGCAGCGTTACTGCCAAAGACCAGGGCTTTGTGTAAGCAGTGAAAGAAGTCCAAGTTTAACAAAATGTCTCCCAAAGCTCACTGTGAGAGACACGGATGCCATCCAGTGTTGACGTACGATCCATCGTTTGTGACAAATGAGATCCATTCATCTCTCCGTCCCCCGAGCAACCGATCTGTCACCTAATCCACCCAGATGGATGTTCCACAGCAGTTGTCTTGAGGACAAATCTGATCACATACCTTGATCCTTCTCCCACGGAGCCTCTTGTCTTAGCCTGACTGAGTGATAGATGGTGAAGGTTATACGCGGGGGGGTTTTTTTTGTTTTTTGTTTTTGTTTTTTTTTATCTTTAATGCTTCTTCTCGTACATACGTGTCACAATGATTACTTCACAGTTTGGTTTCGTCGCCCGTCACAGTTTTTCACTTTCACCAACGCGCGTGGTGACGTGACATCCTGCCGCACGTTTCATTTATCTGCGCTAAAGTGTCTAATTGTATATTTCGCTACTTCCTCCTGTGTCGCTGCATGTTTTTCTCCACTCTTCACTTTAGCTAACTTTTTTTTTTCTTATTTCATCCCTCAGTAACACTACTCTCATCCTACTTTCCAGGTGACTATGCTCAACTGAGGCTGAGGATTCCGTACCTGGAGGCAAGTGTGTACGAGATACCGGTCATCGTGTCCGACTCAGGAAACCCTCCCCTTTCTAACCGCTCCATGATTAGAATCAAAGTATGTCCGTGCGACGATAACGGCGACTGCAGCACAACGGGAGCGGTAGCGGCTGCGGGCCTGGGCACCGGCGCTATCATCGCCATCCTCATCTGCATCATCATACTGCTCAGTGAGTACAACTAATTAATCCACTCTTCAGGAAAACCAAGCAGGTCCGCGTCGTTAAGGAGATAAAGAGATTAGTGCAATATTTAACACCCAGAATTTCAGATCTTTGGATTGCGGCCTTAAAGATTTGGGGGTTGTTTCTGACACCTCAAATTAAATCACGGGTGTAAGGAGATTTAGGCTACTTCTCATCTTGGCTGGAAAACGCATCTTTAATTGATTTCATGAAAAACTTCTAAGAAAATATACGTTTTTTTGGGGGGTGTTTTTTCACTTAATTTCAATGAAGAGACTCGTGCCAATAGGCGATGGAAATGATAGCAGTTTTATGGATATACAGTATATAGTGGTGTGATCCATAGAGACAGTTATGCTTTATTCACTCGTACATGGCAGTGTGAATAGAAGAAATACCACTTAACACACGAGTATATCTACCCAGTGATCTATCTGTAGCTTAGTGTCTCCTCCTTTGTTGTTTTTATTCGTCTTCTGAATATAAAAAAATATGATTGCAAGGTAAAAAACCCAAACAATCTTCCATCACTTAGACCTAACACCTTCTCTCTACGTGCTGCTGCTGCTGCCGTTTAAGTATATTTGCTAATAAATCCTCGCCTGTCGACTGTTTGCCGTCGTCTCCTACAGGCATGGTTCTGCTGTTTGTGGTGTGGATGAAGCGTAGGGAGAAAGAGCGGCAGGCGAAGCCTCTGCTCATTGACCCCGAGGACGATGTCAGAGACAACATCCTCAAGTACGACGAAGAGGGAGGAGGCGAGGAAGACCAGGTATGACCCGAAGATGAAAACTACCTGAAGGTGCAACATGTGGCCTTTCTGCAGAATAATATCAGAACACAGCAAGGATATGTGGTTAACTTGTGTCCATCATTAAATCCTATGCCACAAATTCTGAAAAATACATCGTTTATTTACTAAGTCTGCTAATTATCCTAACAATTCTATTTAATGCAACATGTACTGAGTCAATACATAAATAGCTCCAACTTGCTGGGGTTTATCAATGATATTTCATTGTGATGAATGTGAATATCCTGCACTATTTCATACCATCATCTACCACTATGTGTTACCACATTGATTAATAGACCCGTATCCATAAGAAATAATATAGAAAATCTGCTCTAAAACCATTGCAGGGGCTGAAAATGCTGTTTGACTTGGATTCCACGTAGAGTAAACTGCGCAACTTCGTCAACATGATGAATTTTTTTTCTCACGGAGAAAGACTTGCAAGCAAACTTTTTTTTTTTTTTGTAAAGACATTATACACTACTGCATGCTCACATAAAAATTCAAGGACGATGAGCTTTGGTAGCTTTGATTAATTCAGAAATATACTATTAATTATGTAAATGTTGATGCTTTGCATTTTCTTCCACCCACACATATCAGATAGTACAGAAGAACGCTGCAACTCATCTTATATGGAAATATTCCCCCCCATTAAGCATCTGTGAGAATTTAATTAAGTACAATGATCGCTAGCTGTAATTTATTTATAAACATGCTCTTGCAAGGTCTTAAAATATATATTGGTATATTTATTAATTTGTTTGTTTGTCTGTTTGTGTCATATTGGGCTTGCTTCGCCCCTGGTTTAACATTCCCTCTCTGAATTATGGGCTTTTTCCCTCAAGCAAAGCCAGAAGCACTGCATTTTCAAAAGGTCTTAGAAAGTCAGTTATAAAACGCCTGTAGCACGGATTTTATAGCTAGTTTGTCCTGAGCCCTTTGCTGATGCCATAGAAATATATGCGTCAGGATCTGTAAGTCTGTGAAGGCGGGACATGACCAGACAGCGTGTGGTGACACAAGAGGATGGTCGATTGCAGAAATGAACTATTGGTCGTTTAGACCAGTGGTCCGCAACCTCCGGGCCGCGGCCCGGTACCAATCCGTGGGTCAATTGGTACCGGGCCGCACAGAAAGAATAAATAACTTACATTATTTCTGTTTGATTTATTGTCGGATTCTGCACAATGTTTTATTTTGGAAAATAACCAGTTTCTCCCCGTTACATCGGTTGTGGCTGAACGCTCGGTCATGAACGTGTTCACATTTGGGTCCAAAGTGAACTGAAGGTACTGTAGCCTATTTCTGTGTGACGAACGTTATGTGAACGCGTTCATTCTGGCACTCTCGCAGTTTAACTTCGTTCAAATGCCAGATTTCTATAGAGCCTTCCAGCAGAAAACTTACCTAAACCGCTTTAATATTTAGCAGAAAAAACACCAAATCTGGCAACCCCAGTCACTGCAGAGTCGCACGGCTGCATGCGCTGCACATTATGAAGCACGGAGGAGAAACAACTGCCAAAGACAACACCAGCATGTAACCTCAGACTCTACGTACTGAAAACAGTTTTAGGGTTTGAAATTGGATACGAAGATGAAGTCTGACACATAGTTTCACTGTTAAAACTGATAAAGTCACCGTGGTTACTCTGTTATATACTCGTTATGATGTTGGCGCGATGTCACGAGGACACTGTTAATAAAGTTGCATACAAGTACACAGTGAGTTCACGTTTATTATATTTATAAAATATAATAATAAATAATAATAATAATAAAAATACGGCTGTATCAAATTGTTCTGTTGTTTTTATCTGCCACACCTGAAAGGCCGGTCCGTGAAAATATTGTCTGACATTAACCGGTCCGCGGCACAAAAAAGGTTAAGGGCCACTGGTTTAGACGACACATGTAGAAAAGCAGACGGGATTGTTTACAAAATAATGGACCCAAATGACTCCAGTCTTTCCCTCATGCAGGATTATGATCTGAGCCAGCTGCAGCAGCCGGAGACTCTGGACCACATCATCAATAAACCGTCAGGAGTGCGCAGAGTGGACGAGAGGCCCGTGATCGCCGAGTCACAGTACCCGGTCAGACCCAGCCTGCCTCACCCTGGAGACATAGGAGACTTCATCAATGATGTAGGTACAAGACTGGACAGGGGATATAATGGCTCTGAGATGTGGGACCGGTTTTATCTATCAGTGGTTGTTCGTAGACTGTAAATGTTACCAGATCAATGCGACTCGTACAAAGGATTCACACAACACTCATAACCGCAACGGATCATCTGGTACATTTTTCAGAAATAGAAATAGAAATAGAAATAGAAATAGAAATAGAAATAGAAATAGTAGAGGTGCACTTTATTTGTCTTTTGTTTTGTTTTTTTTCTTTTGTTTTTTTTTTAAATTGTGTTGCTGTCAGCTGATGGTTTTGCTCTCACTTTGTATCCTTGAATCATCTTTCTAACTGTAAAAGAATAGTAAGGCATTTATTGGAAAAAAAACCAACAAAAAAAACAACCCTAATTAAATGTTGTTTGTTAGATGAGTCTGTTCCAATATAAATCACGCTCTTGTTAGTGTTAGACAGCATTGTCAAGTTTTACTAAAAGACTGTTTTTCGTACTTCCATCCAGCTGTTTTATTTCACGTTTTCAAGCTAAAGCCTTCTGCCAAAACTGGTGCAAACACATCTTTATATGTCACAGATGTTGGCATAGCGATGAAAGAAACATAAAAGCCCTGTTAAATGAGAAACAGTAACAAGAAAGGTTAGGGTTAGAGTAAGTTCCGACTTGGATTTAACAACGTAGCACTAAGTCAGAGCCTTTCATTGAATTAATACTGTGGTGGTAAATCATTTTCATCTGCAATGAGTTCTCTAACCCTTTAAGTGACGCAGTAAGTGGCTTCTAATTTCTTTGACAACCATCACTTTGATAAAGAGGCTTCTTCAGTGGAAAAGGGTCATGTGGTCTGACCAGTTCAGCTTGACCCTGTTCCAAAGCAGATGAAGTGATTACCCATCATGCCTGGTGACGACCGTCCATGTCTGTGGGGCCAGTACTTTCTTTGCTGATGACACATGGGTAATCCAACAAGACAATCGGATGGAATTGATAAAAGTTTCGTTCAGCCGGCCTCCGAGTCCGAACCGTACCATGAACTGTGACTCAAAACCGGAATCCGTAGCGACCTGTGGATAAAATGTACCGCCGTATCCCTACTGGATGACTGACATAACCTGGAAATCTATCTTCTACCATAGCTTTATGTCTCTGTAACGGAACCATTGGTTTCTTCCACTTGTTATACACGGTTCCCATTAGATTACATTAGATTAGATACCTTTATTAGTCTCCTACGGGGAAATTTCAAGTTACAGCAGCACATATAAGATAAGATACACAAAGAAAGATACTGCAAAAAATACTGAAAAATAAGATATTCCTAATAATATAGGTATATAAAAAGAAATAAAGAAAAGGAAAGAACAGATTGAGTGGAACAGTAAAGATCAATAAAGAGACATTGTCAGCTATATAGTAATATACAGTTATATAGTTATTCAGTTCTATAGTTATACCCTTATTGTTATATAGTAATATACAGAGACATCGTGAGTTATATAGTAATATACAGTTGTATAATAATTATAGTAATTGATAATTAATAGTAATTACTAATTATAATAATAAATGATCATAATAATTAACGGTACTAGCATTGGTTAACAGTACTGACACCAGTGGGTCCATGGATGAAAAATAATAAAAATAACAACAAGGTGGCGTAATGTCCCGGTCTGGCTGCCAGAAGTGGAAATTATTTAGTTTCCATGAGGCACACTCCAGGTAGGTCACATGCATGGTTTCTCCCGCATAATGAAAATAATAATAGTTCGGAAATCTTGTTTTAATACGTCCAATTTGAACATGCGCAGAGAAATTAAAATTTGTGCTACACTGGCGTAACTGTATTGATTATTTTATAGCAGAGAACGAGACCAAAAAGTCGTGACTGATGCCACATTGTGTATTTTCTTTTATATGCAGGTACGAACCATTTCTTTGTTATTTGTATTTTGTATTTTTTGGAAATGATTTCATTTCCACGAGGCACGTTCCAGCGGACAACAAGAGCGCAAAGCCGTGACTGATGCCATTTTGTGTATTTTATTTTATATAAAGAATAAACACCTTGTTGAATCAGTTCAACCCCAAGACTCCTCCTCCTTCCGCCCACAGGACGATGACACAAAATAACACAGCGCAGAGAAGAACTGGACAAATCACCACACTAACACCGAAATTGGTTCCGTTGGTGCAGTGATCGGTTACTTAAAAATCTCCCTTAAAAATTTCCCAGCTCTGCAGGCGAGTGATGGATCAAATATCCATGACCAAGAGTTTGAGGATGGCTATTTCAGCCTACGCACTGGCCTTTTTGCTTAAATGATGATTTATTTCGGCTTTTGGCCTTTTTCTTTAAATATACAGTTAAAATACACGGCATCCATTAATGCGCTGCCCAGCTGTGGCTCAGTCGGTAGAGCGGGTCATCCAATGGCCGAAGGGTTGGCGGCTCCGACCGTCCACATCGAAGTGTCCTTGAGCAAGACACTGACCACTAAATTGCTCCCAGTGGAGCCTGGCCTGGTGTAGCAGCCGTCCACTGGTGTGTGAATGGGTGAATGTGAGGCTAATGTTAAGTGTTTTGAGTGCCTTAAATGTGTAGAAAAACGCTATAGAAATGCAATCCATTCAATATGCGCCTCCAGCTAAACTTTGCTTGGATATTTTCAGTGATGATGATTTCTTTCAGCTTTTCCCCTTCCAAATTATTTGATTTGGCAGGAGGTTTTTTTTATGTCGGATGCCCTTCCTGACACAACCCATTGGTCGTTCATCCCGGGAATCGAACCCGCGTCTACTATGCACCAGCCCGGTGCCTTACCAACTGAGCGATCCAGCCGGGGCTACACAATAGTAGTGAACCATATTGAATTGTAATCGGTGAAACGACACATTTGGTGTCGTAACTATTTATATTTTCCTCCCAGGATGGTTGGCCCCACACAGACGATTCGCAGCTGCCATTTAGTACCCACCCAGTCAAGCCAACCCCCCCATACAGGTTACAGGGCCACCTTTCACAGTTCCAAGGAATAAGGCAAGACAGTAGGACATTAAGAGTCTGCACCTTGTGAAAGGTGGTGAAAGGCCCCAGAACCGCAGATTAGACTTAGACTTAGACTTAGACTTAGACTTCCTTTATTGTCATTCTAAGTGGAGGCAACTGGTTTCTCAATTCGGCTCTACTCGCGATCAAGTGCATGAGGATTAACTAACTAACTAACTGAACTATACAGAACAAGTCTGAGTCGGAGCTGAGGTTTTCATATGGTGTCGTCTTTTCTTTGCTGTCTCTAGGGTCTGAGGGCAGCAGACAACGACCCCACAGCCCCTCCCTATGACTCCTTGCTGGTGTTCGACTACGAGGGCAGCGGCTCGACCGCGGGCTCAGTCAGCTCGCTGAACTCCACCAGCTCAGGGGACCAGGACTATGACTACCTCAACGACTGGGGACCGCGCTTCAAGAAGCTGGCTGACCTTTACGGAGGAGGGGACGACGACTGAGAGCTGGGCAGGGGGCGGGGCGGGGCTGCGGCAGGGGGCGGGAGAGGTGGGGTCAGCTGGACCTAGAGAGTTATTCCTGGAAACCGCCGGCACAGGCCAAAACATGACACAGGCTCCTCGGTAGACGTGTGAGGAATGGACCCGAACACGGGCAGTGTGACTCCTGTAAACGTTACTTCTGCTGCAACGCAACTGTATTCTGGCTTTATATTTTTTTAGTGGTGAGTTTGTAGTGTAAATTTTTTTTCCTTTCTTTTTTTTCTTTTTTTGTTTTTTTTTTTTGTTCTTATTCTCTCACCGTGCTGGACCCATAGCTCTCTGGGGACAAATCAAGACGGTCATGAGAGAGACACCAGTAGTGAATTTGTGCTTTGATTGATTGTTTAAAAAAAAAAAAAAAAAAAAACAACGAAAGGAAAAACTGCACCATCTTTTGCTTTAGTCTCACACACTGAGGAGAATGTTTTTTTGGGAAGACGCTCTCTGACTCTCTCTTTCACTCTGTCAACTTGAATTTCCTTAGAACAGAAGCACTGTCATTTTATAAAGTGCCTTTTGTGGTGTGTTTTTGTATCAGACTCCTGCTATCTCAGGATCGGTTGCCATTTGTGCGGTACAGTGGAGGCACCGTCTCCCGTCGCTCCCTGCGCTCCTCAAACCAGCCCCGCCTCTCACTCTGGTCTCCCCTTCACAGCGGTGCAGATGAACAACCCCAGCAGCCCGTCCCCCGAGAGGGAGGGGCTTAACCCGGGCAGACTAGCGGATATCATAACCCAACAAAGTACAGGCCCAACAGAAGCCAATATGTGTTGTTTCCTGGGTAAAGACCACCCTCTTTTCCAAGGACCGGTTCATTTTGACTTTCACAAGTATCACCTGTCAACACGACTCAAGCGACACGACCCCGTTGTGTGAGGCCATTTTTATAACATGTGGGGGTTTTCTAATTTAGTGGAGAATGCCTGCCTTTCCTCTGTGGACTCGTGAGTTCAGGAGCCTTTGTGTCGAGACGCTTGCCTGCCCTGTACGGTTTTGTGTTGCTTTCTCCACAGTGTAAAGCTTATGTAGGCATGATCTGAATAGCCAGACAGTGTAAGAAAGCCAACTTGAAACAGAGCAAAGGCTTCTGGGTAATACGTAAAGAATTTTTATTATTATTATTTTTTTTTTGTCGCCTTGAACATTCCCTTTCTTTTTTATATAGGCCAACAAAACTATTAAAAAGGTGCATGATTTTTTTTTTCTCAAAATGTTTTACTCCAAGCACTTGTTACTATGTGGTGAGAATGTGAAAATAGTCAGCAGAAACTATATGAATATAATCTGTACAAAGACACTGAGGAAAAATAAAAAAAATACTGTAAGATACCTATTTTTTTGAAGTATTGATGACATAAAAGTTGCTGCTGTTTTTCTCTGGTCCACCATTGGATTTAGAGATTTAGTCGGTTCATTTTTAATGTGGATATTTTTTTTGCGTTTTGTTGAAGCTTCTATTTCCATTTTTTTTTTTTTTAATATGCCTGCTTATACATCTTTATTTTCCTTTCACTGTTTATTTTTGGCAGTATGTTTTCTAAAAAAAAAAAAAAAAAAAGTTAAATGCTTTGTTATACTCCTTTTCTAAACCACGGCCTTCCCTCTCACTCTGTGTTGTCTCTGACAGATGTGTTCCTGCTGTTGACCTCTGGTCTGAGGACAATAGAAGGGGTCATTAGCCATGCCTGCTGATAGCTGTTCTATTATTCAGTGTACTGAAGTTCTTTTATTCATTCATCTAGATACTGGATGTGTGCTCTAGAAAATAAACAAGACATGTTTTGAAAATGTGGCGCTCTTAGTTTTGAATATGGCTTCACTTGTATCCGCTTTAGGTGGATGTTTGAATGTGTAGTTTTATAGTGGTCACGCAACAAATCACTAAAGGCTGACATTGAATCATGGATTCACTGTGTCATTATATCACATTTAAAGTTTTGGGGTTTTTTTGGGAATGTGTTCTACCAAAAAGCAATCATTTGTTCATTAATCCCTATTTAAGAAAAAAAAAAAAAAAAGAAGATGAAATGATACATTTTTTCATTCCACAGCTTGGCCATTTAATAACATTTTTAAAAAATTGCCATGAAACTTCATATTATTCATTGTTAACAGCAAATGCCAAGAACAGTCTCTGAGGTTTTGTTTTCTGACTGACAGACGGGGTTGTTTCCACATTTCTATTTTGTTTCACTCTCTGGAGCATTGACTTTATTAGTTTCTTCGGAGATAACATCATAAATATTAGAGGAAAAAAAATACATACTTTCCAAGTGAAGCATCTCTGGAGACGTTTGTAAAACCTCATTTATATTTAGAGTGTATTGGTTCTGATGGGGGATTTAACTGTGAGCAGGTGTATCAAGTCACTTTAGACCGTGGAGCAGACTCTATAAGAGTATTCCCCGAGAAAGAAGTTTAGTGTGAATTGTGATACTGCCCAATTCAGGAGACTGAAGAATTTAGTCCTTAATGTTATATCAGTCTCACCCAGATGTTACTGATTTATTTAAGAAGACAGAAACATGAACCTTGGGCTCTAGGTGTCTTGTCTGTAGAGTACAAGGCAGAGTGTGCAGACAGTGGCGCAACAATAGCTAAGATATGGCTAAAGCTACCAACGCTCCCTCTCTTGCAGATTTGTCTTAACGAATGTGAGCTCGAACTAACAACACGGCCCATAGGCCATATTGAGATGTAAATCACTGCTTTCAAATATATTGGATCAAGATATCATTATTAACAGGCTGTGTGCCACAGGCTTTTAAGGCTTCCTTTAATTAAACCTGTGTTGAAAAGGCCCGCGATCAATCTAAGTACCCAAAGACCAATTCACAAGCTACCCTGTTACAAATCACTTATGTACCACGATGGTTTTACTTCAGTTTAGAGTAGACTCACAGATTTGTCCAAATGTTGTCCAAATTGTGGCGTTGCATTTGAAATTTTTATTCTACGGTAACAGAAAATATGTTGGGTTGTATTACAACTCCTGACTAAAGATTAGATTTTTTTTTTTTTTTTATCAGATCCCATTTTGGTCTTGTCAATGATGAGTCTTCTTTCTGTACACAAAAATTAGTTGCGGAGTTCCACAGGGTTATGTAAGCGGACCAGTTGGTTTTTTACACATACTTCTGAAAGACGCATCTTGTATTTCCGTGGCTATGACATCTAGTTCTATTTATGGAGTATAATTAAATCAATTGTAAATCAAAATATGAAGTAAATTAGAACAAAATAAAGCCATAATACAACCTTACAAAACCCAGCAAATAGTCGCATTGCATGACATTACCCTTGCCTCCAGTACTACTTGGGAGCACAATATGCTTTTCAAATCATTTGAGACACATCTCTAGGGTGACATTTTCTCAACTGTAATGCTGCCAAAATTCTGAACATGTCGCAGCTTATTCTGTGCATTTGTTACTTCTAGGCAGGAGTATGCTAATATACCCATAACTCCCCAGAACCAGGAGAGATCATATTACCGCCATGTTAACTTCCTCTCACTGGCTCCCTGTGGAATCCAGAATAGAATTTAAAATCCTTCTGCTCACATACAAAACCCTTAATAACCAGACTCCATTGTATCTTAAGGACCTCAAAGCACCACATCATCCCAAAACAGCTCTTCACTTTTAATGTGCACATGTACTTAGAGTCCTCAAGACTTTCCAAAAGTCGTAAGGGAAGAAGTGCCTTTAGTGATCAGGTTCCACTCCCAGTCTCAGTCCAGGAGGTCGATGCCGTCTCTACATTTGTGATTACAGCCATTTTAATTAAATTGTAGTTTCAGAGATCTATTTATGCTGATAGAGTCCTAAGCAGTTTTTTTTTTAATGACATTACTGGCTCCAAAAACCTTTACCACTCTTCTTGTTTGTTGAAACTTGTCTTTTTTTTCCTCAGATACAGAGTCTGATTTGTCAAAGGTGTCTTCATATCAATTTTGGACCTTCTCGTGCCCGTGGTTTACTCAAGGTGGATTTATTGGATTGTTGATGTTGGATTTGTTGTCTCATAAGGTCTTAAGCTCGCCACACAAAGCGCCATGAGATGACATTTGTTATGAATTGGCACTAAAAATAAAGAAAATCTCATCTAAACTGCAGGCAGGAAATGTGAAATGAAAACAAACAATCACTTGAAATTCCATGGCTGCGGAGTTCCTACAGTGTTTGCTTGGCGTTTTCGAGCTGAATAATTACATCTTCATTTTTGACAGCACAATTATGTACTGTGCAAAGTGGTGGAAGGAGTCGTGAGGCAGTCGGACTCCCCCTGCATTTCAGTAGTTAATCTTTGACCCTATTGTGTGCATGAATCTTCATTTTCACCCCGTTTATTTTCCCTTTCCTACATCACCAAAGGAGTGTGAGTACAGTCTATGGGGTCAGGGAGTATATTTGTGTCCATTCCTGAGATTTCAATTAGTCAGCTGAAGCTCCCAAAAACCCACTGGGGACTTAAAGGGATTTAATCCTCTCCGGCTGTGTGTCTATCAATTAGCCACACCATTAATCCCCACGGCGTAATCTCATTAGATAGCACGCCTTTAATGAGACACCCAGAGAGAAAGCAGCGATGCAGGCAGTAAGAGAGGGCGAGAAAAATGAGGCGGCGGCAGCGGCAGGATGCAGGTAGGCCATGTGGAGAGGTGATAAAGAGATACAGAGGAAAGGTTTCACAAGAGACAGGGAAGAACAAAGTGTGATTTGGGCACAGCAGGGATATTTAAAAAAAAAAATGGCAAAGGTAAAAGGAAAGAGCACCAGCCAGAGGTTAGAGGACGAAACGAGTCAGAGGTAAAGTAATCAGGGAGAGGTGAGGAGAACTGGACAGGTTAATGATTTTCCTATTAATCCACATTGGAATATCCCAGAATATCCGCTAATAAACCTCAGTTAACCTTTTGTCCAATAATGAATCCCCTCTATGGAATTGACGGACTTGTGAAGCCATGTTAATAAGAGAGGGTTAGTCCACTGAAATTATAATCAGGTTGATAAAACAGTCATCCCAGCCTCAGCCAGTTGGCAGATAAGGAGATTAACTACATGGACAGTTTCTGTGATGGACTTAGCTGGACTTGACTTGCTTTCCCTGTGGCGGGTGAACAGATTAAAAGAAGCAGTGAAGTTTCCACCTTGATAAATGGCGTCTATAGACCGAGAGCTTTGCTGCTGGCATGCAGCCAGTGCCTTGTGTGTTGTAAATAAAGTTCTCCTCTTCAAACATGTCCAAGCCTGGCTCTTCTCATTTCCTCTCTAATATTGCTAGTGGGTTTCTGGTGGCCTTGTTGTGAAAAGCACCAGTGGATGTGGGGACTGCTGCGACCGTGTGATCAGCCGTTCACAGTATAGTGTCGATGCTGCTGTTGGGCAGAGGTAACACCCAAGCTGCTTTTCTGCTGACACTACTCAGGGCTGTGTGCTATTTCAGGACCAATATAAAATGGGAACAAAGTAGCTGAATAAATCTGAAGCTCTGGCTGCAAAAGGGGGAGAGGATATCTACGGTTTAATGACCAGTCATTTAGGATATGAATGACCGGTCTATTGAAGGAACTGAGCGGCGAGTGTGACATCATCATCATCATCTCAGAGAGAGAGGCAAATTTATATCAGTCAGTCAGCATAGGCATGGACTGTGGAACATCATGCGTTGGGTTGTACAGGGGATGTTAAATCAATTTATTGTTCAGGTTGCGTTTCTGACCAAATGTTGATTTAGTTGAGTATTTACATTTTAAAAGAATTTATTATGATATACATATTTTTGTAAATCATACTTAGACTTAGACTTCCTTTATTGTCATCACACTGACACACACAGTGAATCTGGTAACGAAATGTCATAGATTGTCAGCTGATAACACAGATAAATATGGAAAATAGAAAAGTGCACAGTTGCTGAAATGAATCCAAGCCAAGAGTGACTGCAGTGTAAATGTGACAACACACACAGTCAGTAATAAATAAGAAACAATGTAACAATGTAAACAGTACTATAAACAGTGTGAAAATACTGCACATCAGTGTAAACAGTACTATAAACTGTTTACACTGATGTACTGATCTACTGACTGGATAGCTCAGTTGGTAAGGCACCGGGCTATGCATAGGGGAACCAGGTTCGATTCCTGGGGTGAGCGTCCAGTGGGTTGTGTCAGGAAGGGCATCCGACATAAAAACTCCTGCAAAATCAAAAATGCCAATTGGAGGGGAAAAGCCAAAAGAAAGTCATTATGATATACATATTTTTTAAATTTTCTCACATGAGGGCGACTGGGTTTGTTAGCCATTGATTTTTTTACATTCAAATACTTCAAAATAAAAGCACAGACGCAGTGACTTGAAGTGTGAGAATAACAAAACACCAAAGTACCCTGGCAAATCATACAAATACCCTCAGTCCACGCACACCTGAGGGGAGACTCAGGTACAGCAGTTACTTAGTTATAATTTTATATATGGCAACTTTTGTAATCTGATCTTGTCCGTATATCGTACATTGTACATCACAAGGATGAGGTGATGAGATTTTGGTGCCCTGAGGTCAAAGGTCAAAGCCATGGCGACAACGCATAACACATTTTTGGTCATAAGCCTTTGCAGCAGAACCTGATGAACAGAGGATCCATCGGGTTTCTCTTGCAGCTCCAGTCGTCGTGACATATTACTGGTATGTTGCTTTCAAATGTCCTTAAAATACTGACGGTGCCACAAAAAAAAAAAAAATAAAAACTGGCCATGACACCGGTACATTCTGCCGTTCAAACTTGTGTACTCGTAGAATTCTTTGCTACGTCTACTCGGTTCAACGCCAACTGCTTAACCATCTAATGCTCCCTGACACAAAAGCTGTGAGCTGCCAAAATTCATTTATCATTTTGAGAAACGCCAACATCCTCGTGTTATTTTAGTGACACCAACCTCTCAGCAGTCGTACTCAAAACCATGCCGCTGTTACCGCCGCCGCCAAACTGCCCCGCAGAGGCTGACACTCATTGTGATTACATGCTGAAGTGCAGTGGGACATCCAAGCCGCATCCTCGAGCTGAGACGCGTCTCTAATCAACTGGATGTACTTCTTCACGTTAGCCACAGGTTAAGTGCCTTCCCCAGGACTGTGGCGCCATCTCTGAATGCGATGAGATTTTTCCTCTGCAGCCAAGTCGCTCTCTGGCGTCCTATGGGGTGCAATCAAGTTTCCATTCCCATCTGCCCTTCCATTTCCCACCGTCAGCAACGCTCCAGGAAGACTGAGCAGCATTTGTCAGGAATAATGAATGCATAGCAGAGTCATTAGTATAAATAAATAATTACCAGCCACACATGAGTAACAGCATTAGTCTTGTTAATATAAGAAAGATATTATAGTATCGTGATGGATAGAAAAGACAGCCTTCTTGTCTTGTGTCGAATAAATGTTGAACAGCGCCAACCATTTTGCTTTCATTCATACATAATTGTTGTCAATCCTAAATCAGTGTGTATTAACCCTTTTTCATCATATTTAATGTAGAGGGATTCGGAACCAACAAGAAGTCACAGTATAATGCAAGAATTATAGCAAAATGTCCATTATAGCTTTTCAAAACATAATGTATTAGATAGATACCTTTAATAGTCCCACTCGGGGAAATTTCAGAATTAGAGCAGCAAAATACAAAGAGTAGAAAAACAGAGTATGAATTGAATTCTTGTACAACATAGACAGTATGTATAATTGAAGTCCCCAGAGATGTTAATGAGGGACTGTGCATGTGTCGTCTGGAGCTGAGAGACGGTGGTGTGAATGTCCTCGCAGGCCACCATACCTTAACGTAGCATAGTGTAGCATTGGCTGCTAACAGCTAACCGCTAACAGGTGACCGTTACACAATCTCTCAGTGACAAACATCACTAGTCCCCCCCCAAGTTTTGTCTCAATGTGTTAACTGGTTAACCAGTTAACTGGCGAACCTGTTAACACATTGAGACAAAACTTAGTGCATCCCAAAGACAAGGTCCCCAACTCCAAACAAAGCAATGTGATTTATTCCATTCGTTGCCAGGAAAGTGAGTGTAAGGAACATTACATAGGAGAAACTAAACAAAGATTGAAAAAGAGAATTTATCAACACAAATGGAAAAACAACGATAACAAAAGCGCAGTATATGCGAGTAAAACCACTCCTTTGAAACAGATCAGGTTAAAATCTTAGGCACAGAGAAGAGATGGTTTGAGAGAGGAGTTAAGGAGG
>JAPTHA010000023.1:25408868-25424135 GCA_029814585.1 Gymnapogon annona | reverse complement strand
AATTTTTCATTAGACAACAACATTATATTACACAGGATGTCCATGCGGTGTATATCAGGTATATAGAGCTGAGTCCATGTGTTGCACTGGTACATTTTCCATGTAATTTAAGAATGGTTGCCATACCTTATAGAAGATGTCACTTCTCCTATGCATCCAGAAGGTTATTTTCTCCAGGGGAAAGCAGCTGCTGACTTCTTCTGACCAAATCCTGATTGGTAGGTGGGTGTTTAATTTCCATTTTCTAGCAATAAATTTCTTGGCGACTATCAGCAGGATTTCTGTCAGTTTCTTGTCCCACTTGGATAGTTTGAGTTCAGTTAGGTTCCCTATTAGAAATACTTCAGGGTCCAGTGGGAATGTAACCATGTGGATATTAGATTAGATTAGAGTTTCACACAATGGTGGACCCTTAAGGCCAGCAAGGCCTTAAGTGACCGACCCAGGTGTGCATGGTCTGACCCAGTTCTGACCGGCACCAGAGTCCGCACGGTTGAAGCACCGATCGCGTGCACCAATGATGTGCACCGATCGCACGCGTGCACCGATCGTGGTGCACCGATGGCGTGCACTTATCGCGGTGCACCGATCAGTGCACTTATCGCGGTGCACCGATCAGTGCACGCAATCGGTGCATGGATTGCAGCAGCGCACCGATCACGGACCCAGGCATGGACAGGCACAGACCCACGGGTCCGTGTTTTCCCAGGTACGGACCCAGGTCTGACTGTGGTTTGCGCGATTCTACCGTGCAAGGTGTGACCGACCTCCAAGGTCTGTGCTTGTCGGAAAGATTTCATTAATATATTTGTGTATTGAATGCATATGAAATAATGAGTATAGACCATGGGGAATAATTTAATACATATTTGTGGAAAAAAATACATTAAAAAATATATTCCTGATTATGTTTAGGCCAGCAGAGAAGGCCTTGCTGGCCTTGAGAGTCCACCACTGCCAAGTGTTCCATGTCTGATGTGCAGATGCCATGAGTCGAAGTACTTTTTCCACTGACACTGCATAGGTTTCACAAGTGTGTAACAAAAACATTTTTCAGATCCATCTTAATTAACAGTTAAGGTCGAGAAATTAATTAAATGAAATTCCAAAAGGTGCTAATTCTATGTGCTGCTGTCTTGTACTGTACTCTTTTATGTCAAATATAAACACTGGAGGTTTTAATACTCAGGGTAGATACAGATAATGCCTTGAGAGTCACTCATCTGACAAGTCAATCCAGTACCAACACTCCAGAAATAAACACCGGGCCTTCATCACATTAAAGAGCTAAGGCCAACTAATGTTTTTGGACGAGTCTCAAAAAACATAGCAACACTAATAATACACTATGACCGGATCCTGTGAAGTGGGTTTTAAACAACATTTGCACTCTTAGATTGGCTTGTGATGAGATAAAGGTGTAAATGCATTGAGTATTATTGACTAGAAGCCTGAGCTGCGTATTGTATTGTATATATTATAACCGTAGTTTTTGTAGTAAACTTTATTCCTGCTGTGAATACTGCACAGATTAAGTACAGATTAAACTGACTGCACTAAGGAGTTCCATTAGTGACAGACTCAGACACCCCAAGTGTGTGAAAAAGAGGTATCGCAGGTGTCAATAGCACCTGACTTGAACAGAAACTGTCATTGTTGCACAACTTGTATTTATATTTTTGGTCTTGTGTGTGTAAATCTACGCTGCTGCTGTAATTGTATTGGGACTAATAAAGGAATCTAATCTAATCTAAAATAGGTGAAATTGTTTGAATCCTCCTCTTCCCAGTTTGTTGCTCAGTCACGCCTGTGATATGCTGCCCCCTGGTGGTCAATTCTGAAACATTACATACAGTCATTAATACACAGAATGAAGATTTATCCTCATTACAGGATGATTTTATGACACCATTCTGAAGTCGGCATCATGGAAAAACACTTAATTATTTACTCTGCATGCCACTGTGCTGAAACTGTACAGAATGGTACTGAAGTGGCTTGTGGTTTGGGGAAAGAATGTTGGGCAACATACATTTGCATTTCTGGAAAAAGTCTAAACAGAAGCTGCTTTGCGTTTGTATCCTTCACCAGTGAGTCAAGTTGTAGTTTATATATCACTGAAAACAAACTGCAAACCCCCAAAACACAAACAAACAAAAAAACAGAAATAAAAGAGAGAAAATCACAATAAAATGTTTATATTAACCACATTTAGAAACCACATCTTCACCAAAAATATGAATAACCCGAACAATTACGATCATCTGGAAATGGCTGGAGAGAAGTATGTGTGATTTTAACAATATCATACCTATATGGCTGGGATAGGCTCCAGCGACCCCCGTGACCCTGCAAAGGATTCAGCGGCTTGGAGAATGAATGAATGAATTGCGAAATGTTTTGTGTCTTTGTGTCTTTGTCTATGACATTTCGTTACCAGATTTATTGTGTTTGTCTGTGTAATGACAATAAAGGAAGTCCACTAGGATGTGTTGTAATGCACATTACAATTGTATTCATTTTTATTGAGAATTTACAGGTTGAAGACCTAAATATTTTTCCAGAGTGTAATTTTCATTTGTCTTTATAAAAGTTTATACACATTTTGGGCACAACTTACAAGTTATTATGTAAGCATTTCACTGCCTGAATGTGGCCCCTGAACTAAAATGAGTTTGATACCCCTTTGTAGCATGACTTTAGAATCTAAAGTCATGCTACAAAGAAATATGCTGCAAGAGAAACTGCATTTGTAGACTCTGGATAAATATAGGCCTTTTTTCCCGTGCAAAACTGTATTTCACGCTTCATAAGCTGGAGTCGTCCCGGTAAAAATAGACCTGGCACATAAATATAGGTGCAATGAAAAGGGTTGCACAAGGAATCACATCACCCACACCACAAGCGAATGGTTCCAGGTGTTTGTGGAAGGTGTGCATGGCAGAGCTAATGCGCGTGGAAGTGGGTGAAGGAAGTGATCTCAGTGTGAGTTTAATGATGCGTTCAGGAGTTTTCTGACAGCATCCGAATTCTGTCCGACAATTGGGAGCGACAAAGTGAAATAGTCATTTCCACGAAATATACAAATGCAAGTCCAAAGTATAAATATGTAGTCTAGCGTTTGAAGGTTATCCAGCATACGTGGTACATAAATGAGTACAACTGGAAACAATTTGCAGATGTTCAGTCATATTGTTCAGGTGGCCCAATTTATTCAATACACAATTGACAATGATACTACAATAATATTTGTGTACATAGTATCGACATGAATAAAAGGTGAGTCCCACAGTCGTGTCGTTACGCACATTTTCACAATAGCCAAACAGTTGTCGAAGTGATAAAAGCGCGAAAGTTGCTGCACTACAGTTTTACGAGGATCAGTGAAAGCAGCATTATTTCCTGTTGAAGGGATTTATCGTCCGTAGAAGCCATAGTAGGCAGTTTAATGTATTTTCATCTCAGGTACTTGACTGACAGACTTTACAAAACTTCTTTCCTTGGCGATGGAACCATAGAAAGCTTTCTAGCAATGTTTTGGGAATATTTGGCCGCGGCCGGACGACTTGGAAATTCAGCGGGCTCCGCGAGCGAGGTAATGTTAGCAAACAAGCTAACGTGAGCTAGCCGAAAGCTAACTTACAGTTAGCAAAGTAACGTTAATGCTCTAATTTCGTTTTTCTCTTCGACTGTTTGGACACATGATCAATACGACAGGGGCGTTTTGGGTCTCGCCGTGCGACTTTAAACCGACGGGAGGGATTGGTAGTGTTTGTAGGTGATAGCGAAACTAAGGTTTTCATCAACAAGTGGTCTTTTATTTTGCTCTGTGTGGGTGCCTGGCCACCTGACAGCACAAACCCGTCTCTCCACGGAGCCCGTTTGTCAATAACACCCGATTTACACATGTTATATCTCTGATTTGTCCTCGCTAGAATTATCTTTGTCCTCTGTAGATAGTGTTTGCCTCTAAATGCGAGGCGTTACATAACGATCGTTGGTAATCTTATTCCCTGGCAACATTTTTGACGGTGTCCTATTTTTTGCCCTGATATCACTGGTTTTAACATGACAGTTTGGGACAGATTGTGTGTGTGGGGGGGTGTGTCTCTCAAGCCCAGCAGCTCTGGATGATTCAAGGCAGATTTACTCATCTTCGTAAGAGGCTTATGCACACAAACACACACAGTGACAGACGCACAATTTCCACATGAGAAACGACCGACACATATCAGTCATTGTTGGGATTCTTAAAACAGCAGTGTGTGTCGTTATAGTATGGCTCTTTAATGATAATAGTGTATTAGATGTTGGCTGTAAGGAAGAGAGAAATATTAGTCACCAATATGTGTTACAAGGCCTAGACATTTGTATGGTGAAAAAAGTTGAAACTCCCTCTTTACCGTTTTAAAGCTTTGCAGGATTGCATCAAAATTCTAGCAGTATTTAGTACCTCCACATAAAATGAATCGTGACATGATTTATAATCTCATGCTTTCTAATTCATGAAAGCATTAGATTAGATACACCTTTGATATGTTTTTATATACTGCTACCCATAAAGTTGGAGCAGTGTTTTTTTAGGCATATTTTCCTTGACCACCATTACGACACTTAAGCCTCATACAAGTTGGGGGGGAGAACCCCGGCGTTGCCTTCTCTAACCAATAACCTTGCCAAACTTTGGCGGATGATTCAGTTGAAGATGCTTTTGTGAGCAGTGATACCTGCAGATCAAAGCTGTGATATCAGATAACCATCTCTATTTACCTCTTTCCCAGGGGAAACTGCAACAAAACCCATCTGCTACACTTATTGTGATGTGGTCTGCACTCGCATCTCCACTGTGTGTCTTGAGAACTGTGAATGCGCTAGAACTTAACCTAATGAAGAGTGGAAGAATAGAATAGAATTTTATTCAGCCCCATGGTGGAAATTCAAACTGAAGGATAATGAAATGACGATAGATTGGAGGGAGAATTAGATGGTGGTGACTGAAAATACAGAAATGTTTGAAATAAGATTTTAATGGATTAGAAATTGGATAACTGCTGAAATGCATTCTGTTAAATAATGCATAAGTCTGAAACATTGATCAACAAATTCAAAGTAATTATTGAGTAAATAAAGATCTGAACATTAATCCAACTATAAGAAGTTAATATTTTGGAGAGATTTTTAATATTGTAAGTTCTTACAAAGTGCAAAGCTTTTATAACAACAGCAGGAATAAACATGAACAGCAGGGTGTTATTACTAGTGCGTGACCCCCACAAACAGCAGCTCTAAACACCGCTGGACTTTCCTGAGAAGCAAGTTTCCTCCTCTTTCATCCCTACAGCAAAACCAGGAGCATTGAAGACTAAGAGCGTCCCTACTCTATGAGACACTTTAATGGTCACGTAGCGTTTGATATCTTTATAGGAACTAATTGTATACATTTATTTTCACCTTGTTCTCTTTCGTGACTCCTCACAGGAACCCTGTGTTCTACCATCTGTTTTTATGTCCCTGAAAACTTTCCTGTCGCGAAAAGAGGAATCTGTATCACAAACAAGGAATTTGACTCCGATTTAGATTAGATTAGATACCTTTATTAGTTCCTTACGGGGAAATTTCAGGTTACAGCAGCACATATACGACAAGACACATACAGAGAGATACTGCAAATATGATGAAAAATAAGAGTAAATCCTAATAATATAAATCGAAAAAAGAAAAGAACATATTGAGTGCAACAGTAAAGATCAATAAAGAGTCTAAGCGCTCATATTCTGTGCAATAGCTAGAATATTAAACGTAAGAGAAAGATATAATCATTTATATCTTTCTCTCACGTTTAATATTCAAGTGTATAGGATTTATAAATCCTATACACTTGAATATAGGATTTATAAATCCTATACACTTGTACAAAGTAGTGTAAAGAACGCAAAGGTATAAAGACAAAATAGTGTATCAAACTAATTACCAGCAATTTGTTAAATGAATCGTATATTCCTCCATAGATTTTATGCCATCCTTAACTATTATGTTATTTCCCTGTTGGTGAATGACTGAAATTTTTTTAAACCAGATTTATTAAAAGTCCGCCAGTTCACCCTTGGACTTTCTCCCTTTTTCTGCGAGCTATTATGGTTGAATATTGCAGCTGTTGTGTAAATAGATTTTCTGTCAACATATCGCTGAATGAACATCATTTATTGCTGTTTTTTCATTGCCACAGAGCAATGTTGTGCAGTTCCATAAAACATCACGAGAACAAGATGCTTGGCCTTCAGTTGGAAACGTTACCGTTTATTCAGAGAAAAATCGAATGGTATTTCTAACTGTTTTTCTTAGAGTTTTTCGCTGCGAAAGTGTGACAGTGCCTGTAATGTAACAGTTGAATGTCATAATGGCACCTTTTTACGTGTACTTAGTCCTCTGAGAGCTGTTGAGAAAGTCTTAAGCAATGTATAAAAAAATCAGGCTTATGAATTAAAGGTGCTTAACCTGATATAATAATATTAAAGCTGCTCATTTTAGCAAAGGGGCACGGTAGCATTTTGTTCCTGGGTTGTATTGGACCACATTATGGAAGCCCGTTTGTAGCAGAAGGTGCATCTGGTTCTGAAAAACAGCCACATATTTTTGGCTGTAACTGTTTGTAGCAGTCACACCAGACTTGTGCTTGCACTGCTTGAGATCCCAGACTGTGAGTTGAGAACAGACTGTGGGCTGATGGGATTCTTTGGCTCTTCAGAAATGACTCATCGAAGCTGTTGTCTTCAGATTGTGTGTACTTTCATGTAAAATAGCACTATTTTGTAATCTTTATTGTGGAGTGACAGTAGAAACAGTTATTGTGCTTTGTGTCACATATGTCTTTGTGATGATTTTGTTCCTCCTCTTTTTCCTCTTGTTTCCTCCAGTGAGAGACATGGACAACTCTGTCACTCTGTGGCAGTTCCTTCTTCAGCTCCTACTGGACTCTAATAATGAAGAGCTGATCTGCTGGACCAATGACGAAGGCGAGTTTAAGCTGCTACAGGCAGAGGAGGTGGCCCGGCTGTGGGGAGCCCGCAAAAACAAACCCAACATGAACTATGACAAACTCAGCAGAGCTCTCAGATACTACTATGATAAGGTAAGCACAGACCAGACACCCCCCTCCCCCCAGTGGTGGTGGTGGTGGTGGTTGTCTTGAATTTAACTTGTAGAAACTCGTAGTAACCCTGCTTAGACACCAATACACCCAGAATTATATTCTTGTTGTTCCCTTACTGTGTGAAATCTCAAGGCATCCCAGCCCTCTCAACAGTTTATTGACTTCAGATGCTGGAGTTTGTGGTCAGAATGATGTCAGAAAACAGAAAAACGTGTTCCAGAAATGTTGGATTGGCCACGGTGTGGTTAATGGGCGGAGCTACTGTTGAAGTCTTAATTTGGCATCTCTAATTACAACCACATCTCAATAACTTTATCGCTTTTAAATCTTATAATATAGAATGAATTAGTCCCATCAGTTGTGCAACAGTAAATATGCAGAGAAAGTCTGCAATTCACAATTGCATTCATTTCAAACCTCCCACTCCTGTATCCTCTCAACCTCCCACAGACCACACAACACAGTCCAATACACAAGTCATATGTGCAGGTTTATTGCTCAGGTTATAAAACCATGAAACAGCATTCAATTTTAGAGTGTGTGACAATTCTAATAGCTCATTGAAGGATGTTGAACATCCTAAATGTAATATCTTTAAGTCAGTTTCCACTATTTGCAGCTTCTATAATTACTGGTCATTCAGGATGTCCGTAAGCCAAGATTTAAATTGTATTTTTCTGCTCAATTAAAGCCAGATCTCGAAGGTAAAAAGAAAGAAATAATGAAAGTAAAATTTGCTGCATAGGGAATACTGGGTTCGATCCCCGGTAAGAGAGTCCATTGGGTTGTGTCAGGAAGGGCATCCGGCGTAAAAACTCTTGCCAAATCAAATCAGCGAATTGGATTCGCTGTGGCGACCCCGGAAGGGAAAATACTGAAAGAAATCATCATCACCTGGAGATGAAAAAAAAATCTGTGATTAAAAAAATATATATGTAATGAATTATTCTGGTAAATGTCCAATGATTATACATTTCAAAGTCAGTGGCTGAACATCATTTTTGAAGTGTGATGATGTAAACTCATTAGACACAGGTGACAGAAGAAAATTCCATGTTACAATAATGACCAGTAATCTGCAAACTGATCAATGACAGTAATCAGCAAACTCCTCCACTTTAACTCTGAACAATTATTTCACACTACTTTTTAGAGTTTACCGTTTGGCAGTGGCAAACAAATTCCCACATCATTCACTCTGTCGTTTGTAACCAACAGTAGAGAAGTTATATGCTTTTTAATGACTTTGGTGTCAGATGGCAAAAGCAGTCAGTCAAAAATGTGAAAAACAAAAATTACATTTAGCCATCTTCTCTTCAAAAATAAAGTGTCATTAGCTCTGCCTCAAGAATGCTGAGTTTGGGGTAGACGTCAGCTCTGAAGGTGCTTTGGGGTACAAGCATCCTAATATTTCTATACAGAGCATGAAATGAGCTTCAGTCCAATGATGTGACATTCAACTATGTATGAGATCAAATGACTGATTGGGAGATGTAATTAAAGCAATTATGAAATGCGTGGCTGCATCCCTGCCTTTGTTTGGAAGTAGCAGCTGGTGACTTGGAGGACAGTTTCCTTCACACAGCTGCTCAAGTAAACACAAAAACACAAGTTAATTGCATCACAGAGTAGCTAAGGGCCAATGTCTGAGAATAAGATTAAAAAATAAATTGGCTCCAACCATCAATGTATTTTAACAGAAAGTTGTGTTGGTTCCCATACAAGGGCTGCACTGTCCCTCTCAAACATCTCCGGTTTCTCCATCTCATCCTCTACCTGGTTCTAAAATATCTAAATACTGACAAAGTGACCTTGTCAACAGCATAATGATTACAATTACATTATTAAAATAATTGTATCACTGTTGTTGAGCTTTTATGGTCATATAAACAGACTGGATGATTCTCAATTCAGGATTTTTAGGACATGCCACTAGAACGTGTTAAACAGGATCATTGTGTCTTTTGTATTCAAATTATTTAGAATAAAAATAACCTAATCAGATGACCTTATAAATGAAATAAAATCAATAGTAGTGATAAAAGTGGCCCAGGTATTACTTTTCTCAGCGCTTAGGATATTGTTTTATTTTGTCAAATCAGATCCAGTGGTGTATTATCAGTGCTCTGTTAATTAACAAACCAAGGAAGTTGTAATAATATGATTTTAGTGCAATGCTCAGTTAATAGTAGGTTGAAAAATTCTACGTCTGGAATCTGTGGGCTGTTTCCTTTGGATATTATTTGACTGGCAGTGGTTTTGTACCCAGAGAAAGTCAGAGTGGAGGAGCAGTGAAAGGTCTGAACGTTCGAAGGAGGGAGAACAATTTAATGATTCAACACAGACTATGGTTGGTGACCTGACATCCTATGCATCTCAATACACCGACCACGTCTTTGACAGAACAAGATGGTCAGTTCTTGAGTCACTATTTATGGATTTAGTTAATTAAAATAATTCAAAATAGTACAGATGACCTCTTTTAAAGTCTGTAAGTGGGTGACATATGGAGGAGAGGCAGAGTGGTGTCTGTCTGCAGTTCTGCCTGTGGTTTGTCATAAGTGCAGCCGGACCCTGTGGGCGTTTGGTGCTGGGCTGCTCTGGTATGTTTGGCTGCAGTGTTAGTGGCTGCTACTTTGGTACAGACAGGAAGGACAGCGAAGTCCCACGCATGAAGCTTTTCTGTGGTTTCATTCCACTGTTTTTATTGCTACTGTCTCTAGAGGCACACTGTTTTTATTTTCACTGAACTTTCTCTCTAGATTATTTTTCAACTTTTTTCAAGTCAAATCAAATGAAGTTTATTTGTAATGCCCTTATTCACACAATAGGTCTCAAAGGGCTTCACAAGTCCACAGATGACAGTGAATGATGACATCCCCTGGTGTGAACCCCCCCACATGGGCAAGGAAAAGATAAAAAAAATAAAATAAACGTAACGTGTGTTTTGTCTCATTTTATTCTCTATTGTAGAACATCATAAAGAAGGTGAATGGTCAGAAGTTTGTCTATCGCTTTGTGTCCTACCCTGATATCCTGAAAGGAGATGTTGCCACCCGAACAGAGGGCGGAGATGCAGTTGGTGGGGGTGTCCCTCCCCTGACAAGGAGAGGAGATGGCACTTTACAAGAGGTGGAGTCAGCTGACAGAAACAAAGTGGGAACTAACTCTGTCGCTACGGGCTCAAGCGCCAAGCAATCCAACCGTAATGACTATATCCACTCTGGCCTTTACACGTCCTTCACTCTCAACTCACTGCAAAATGGACGCCAGCTCTTCAAGTCAATCAAAATCGAGAACCCAGCAGAGAAGAGGGTTGTGAGTGCTGCAGCCCACAGCCAGGAGGCCTTACCTCAGCCGCAGCAGTCCACCACACTGCCGTCCGTCATCAAGTTTGGAAACACGCCTCCAAAACAGGTGCCAGCCCTGCCTCCTCAGGTTGCCATAGAGACAACCCTGATGCCCAACCACATGGATCCTCTCCAGGTTCCACTGCCAAGACCAGAGGACATCAGTACACACTCCACCCTGCCATCACAGTCTGTCTATACATTCGACCACATCCGCCCAGCAGAGCCTCCCTTTAGTTTACCAGACCTGGCTTCAACAAGCCCCTCGCCCAGCCTCGTAGCCGAGTCTCAGGAGCTGGTGATCGACAGCGACATGGAGTCTGGATCTTCTCAGCCTGCAGACACTCAGGCATCAGAGGTGATGGACACTCAGGCGCAGGAGAAGGTGAGAAAAAGTACAACAACCATATTTATTTGCCTTACCGTGTTTTCTGAGTGCACCACATTAGTGTGACTAACAGGATGTAGGCTGTTGAAATAATCTTTTATTTCAGTCAGAATTCTCCTGACAGCTACTGTCTCCGTGTAACAGTTTTGAAAGTCCTCCCATTATGGGAAAGAACAATAACCTCTGTGTTGCACCAACTTCAGATATATGCTGAAAATGGCAAAATCGTGCGTCTTATTTGGCACTAATCTGGTCATTTTTATAGCATTATTTGCCTCCATTATGAAGACCCTAACACCCAACAAATTTTTCAAAAAGATATATGTATCTTCAGTTAATTAAAAAAAAGGGAAAAACAAACTGGCAAAACAAGTAGAAGTGTTTTTCCTTGTATTTTTGAATATTAGTAGCTTCAGCCAGACCACAGCTCTGGAGACATTTTCTTCTTTTGTTCTTTACATTAATCATGCATGTTCTAGTATATACCACGGCTATCTGATGACATTATGCAACCTGCTTTATCTGCACTAGCTAGTGGATGGAAATACACTGAATTCTGGGTTGCGTTTTCTGTATTTTTTCAATACGTTTCTAAAGGATGATTCAAATTCATTTGCATTTGGGAACACGTCTCATCAAGCATGTTTGCCTAATTCTATGAAAAGCCAATGTAACAACTGACCCTTGTATACGTCGTTGTCTCAGGACGTGGACAGTGGGACAGTGTCTGCAGACGAACCTGTTCTTGTGGACACTGATTCATCGTCCATGAGTAGTGGCGCCACCATCGCCACAACTCAGAGCTCAGGAAAGACTCGGAAGCCCCCCAAAGTCCTGCAGATAAGTCCCCCGGCGCTGTTCGTCACCACCTCCGACTTCTCCCCCATGAACCTCTGCAGCCCGTCACTACCTACTGCCTCTCTTACACCAGCAATGCTACAGGTGAGAGCAGTGACAACACTGTATTATTTTCCATATTGCTGTTAACACCCAGCTGTTGCTGGAGACAGTTTTGATCATAGACTCTCAAGATTATATTTTAATTAAGACTCATGGTCACATATTGATTATTTTCACAAGTTGCAGAGTTTTCACATTGGAAGTTTGTTCCACAGTAATGACTATCAGAGGTGGAGATTCCCAGCTCCATCATGCCATATATTTCCTCCAAGCATTCACTGTACCAGCCCATTTAACAAAACATTTAGCTGCAAGTGGCTTTTGGCGAAGAAACTAAAAGGGACTAAATGCATTAATAGACCTGTATATTTCTACTATCACTACCAATCAAGTCAGGATATACCTTGCAATTGCATACAATACTTGCTTAAATTCTTAATATTTCTGTGAAGTATCCCCCTTCATGCCATTTCACCATTTAACCAACAGCAACTTCCACATATGAAGTGTTCAACCTCAGTATGTGATGGAAAGATTGTCCCCCAAGTAGGAATTTAGATCACACAGTTACTGAGTTACAAAATACAAGAAAAAAAGTGCATATAAAATGTGAGTCAAAACAGAAAACGTGTGTATAAAATGCGAGTCAGAACAGTAATATGTTTGTTGGCTTCACACGGTGGAGACGGAACAGACGGGTTTCATCATATTACACTCATGTCCTGATGCGGCGTCGCAGTGCAGTGGTTGTTTTCTGTGTTTAATTGTTCTGCCTGGTTACTGTTTGCAGACTTCACATGACTGTGTCCGCTGCTATCCCATCTCTTGGTTTAGACAGTGCTGTTTTTATTTTGGCGTGTCCAGGAGGTCAGGTTCAGTCATGAGATCCCTCTGTCAGCTCTGGTGTGTTTCAGTTTGTGCCTCTGTTGATAAGCTGAAAGTTTCGATTCTAAAAGTCACAAATCATCAACTGTTTAATTGAACAACAAATGTCCATTGTAGTTTAGGGTTTAAAATTTGACCTAAATTTTCATTTTGCAAAATTAAATTAATATAGAACATTAAACATTTCTAGTCAGCCAATTAAAATCATTTTGTATCTGGCAGGTTGTTCACCTGCAATTCATATTATTGACCTGTTAAATCAAAACTACAATGATATCTTCAAATGATCTATTGACATTTAGATATACGTGTATGTTTTTGTACACGCTTTGAAAAATGTTATATATACTTACGAAAATACTGTAGAATGAAATCTTTATCTTTCTACCACTGTGTGATCTGTTAACAAAGAGCAGTATATGCTAAAAGAATGACAGGATGAATGATGTTTTATGAGCAAGTTAATTTTCTGAATTATCCGCAGCCGGTTATTGTATAGACTGTCACAAGTATGTCACTGTCACGAACAACAGGGAAAGCAGAGCAAATGCACTGAATGAAGAAGTAATTTCCTCATTACGAAGGCCTCCTTCCAAACAAGCATCCATTATTCAGAAATAAATGTGAAGATGTAAAAGCAACAGGAAGCAGGAAGAGGCATATGCTTTTCAGGGATTAATTCTGTTCTGAAAATGGGCCGTCAAACATGAAAACCTTCTATCTAAGCTAAGCTGCCTATATGTTTTCTGCTTCTCCTCAGACCCCCACCCTGCTGCTGACTCCCAGCCCCCTTCTGTCCAACATCCACTTCTGGAGCACGCTCAGTCCAGTCGCCCCTCTCAGCCCAGCTACACGGCGCCAGGGCGCTCACCTGTTCCAGGTTAGTACACGACCATATTCATCATCCTCACTCCTCCTGTACACCGAAGGCTCATCGGCAACATTTATACATCCAAATATTGCAAACCGTAGCAGTCGTTTTTCCATTGTAATACATCAGCTGAACATCATCAGCATCACTTGATATTTATCGTTTATGTGGATACTATGCAATGAATTTATCCCTTTAAACCCTAACCTTAAAATGGTCCACCTGGACTTATTAAATTAATCTTAATCTGTACAGCGATTGAGTCCTTTTGATGATTTTTCCAGAACACACACAAGCTTCAAAATCTAGCAGCCATTTGCAATTCACTGCATGTTTTAATACTGTTAAAGCAGCTTCTCCAGATCCTAGTCCGGATGTGAGTTAAAATACCACAATGACCCATTAAAGCCTTTAAAGTGCAACATCTCAGGTTTCAGAAACCACTGGAATTTAGCCAATTTTACCAACACTGAAAAAGTCACAGCCATCCCAACTGCACGTGCGAAGGGAGTGTCAGTAATTTTTTGGCTCCAGTGTTACTTGACCCACTGGTGTTGGAATCAGCCCCGAATATCTGGACTCATGCAGCCTTATCCAGGGTTGAATTCAGTTTGTTTTCTCAGTGGCGTCATTTCATTGTCTAATGTTTTTATTAAACGAGACAGGATGAACTTTGAACTTCATCTTTCAGTGTTATTTTCACTGACAGATAACTCTTGATTCCACACCACTTCACGTGTCCTCTCCCACCACATCCTTCATTCTTTTGGTCTGTGTTTTTATTTTTGTAATTTTTGTGCTCACACACTCTGTTGTTGTTTTCCCAGTTTCCCTCGGTCCTCACACCCCAGTTCCAGATCCCTGTTCACAGTATGGACGGGACCAACACACCCGGACCCATCTCTCCGGACCCTCAGAAGACATAGGGTCCAGACAGACCCGCAGCTGGTCCCAGACGGTCAGACTCCACCCCCTACTCCCACATACAGGACAGTGATGTGGGGGTCGCGTCACTGCCATTCCACACGATTCTGGTGCTTTACAGTCCACTGCCACACTACAGGTGCACACACGGAAGAGCATCCGGAAGACACGTGTGTAGTGGAAGACAGCAGTTGAACCCAACACCCCCACTTTATCTCATTCACACCCTGGGGATTTTATCCAGAACTGATGCCATTTTCCCTCTCTCATGGATGTATATGGTCTGGCTATTTGGGACCCACAGACAGAAAAACCAAGTACGTTTCCATGGCAACTATCAGCACATGTGTATTGGACCGTCAGCAGAGTTATTCTGCTGCACTGACGGACGTGCAAACCAGTGGGATCGCAGATAATGGAAACTTTCCTTTTATAGGTTTCCCTTCTTTTCTCGTACGACAGTGTTGCTGCCAAAAAAGACACACTTCTGTGTTGCGTTTTGCTCTTGTTTCTTTCTGTGCTCTTGTCCTTAACTTAACCTTTACTCTTGTGGAAGAGTAGTGCTTTAACCTGATAACCTGCATGTTTACCTGCAGCCCCCCCACCCCCACCCGCAGCGTCTGACCTCAAACTACATGTCAAGCCTTTGCCTCAGCTGCCCTGGAGAAGGTTGGCTAACGACAGCCACATCCAGACTTTAACCTTAAACTGTCTTATCGTGTGTGTGTGACACATTGTCGTAACGCGAGCTGAACCTTAAACCACGCCTTTCCTATGACGGTTGTTTTAGCACCTAGTG
>JAPTHA010000023.1:25363730-25374106 GCA_029814585.1 Gymnapogon annona | reverse complement strand
CGGGGGGGTGGGGGTGGGAGGTGGAGATAAACTGATGACGGAGGAGTTCAGTGACTGCGGTTGATGTCTGAACATGTCTGACTGGGAGCTGTAATCCATGTCCTGTAGCTGGAGGAATCAACATTAACCTACCATTTAAACGTGTTTGCATATACTGTATTAGAGGGATAAAAGATAATATGTTCATTTAAACCTACAAGGTTTAAATGAACTTCTTTATCCCTCATTTTCCTTTGTTCAGATACATGTATTTTAATGTATGTTCTGTGTATTTTAGATTTGTTTTTGTGTATTTTAATACATTTCTGGCCTGTTGTACTGTTGTTTATGTCAATGTAATAAAAAAAAAACGCCTTTAAGAAGTCTTCAAAAGTCAAATTTAGCTTCCTCAGACGTGTCGCTACCGTATGTGCACATTAGCATGCATGAAACATTCCTATCGATCCTTTAAAATGTCAGCATTTCATTTCTAACTATTTTTGGCCATGGTGCATATTCTCTAGGCATCTAAATGTCAAGTAAGTTGAAGTCCTTAGTTGCAAGTAGGTTTTTATATGAGCTTGTACTTCATTATAGGTCCGTTGGCTGTAAAGACACACTGGGTGATGTACTGTGTGCATATAATGCTCTGATTTGAACTGTAATGCAGAATGAAACGTGCCGTTATCTGTGATTCAACTGTAATGTTTATATTATTTGTCCTTTCATTGTGCTTGATGTTTATCTGTTGTATTATTGACGAGCAGAATATTGCGGCGGTTGCATGAACCGTCCTCGTCCCTCCATTTCGCTCCACCGTGTTGACTTGAACTGATATAAATTGAGTGAATGCAATTGATTTTGGGCGTCTGCCTTTCAGCGGAGGGGGAGTCGGTGAAAAGAGGAAGAGACGACGGCACCTCAATGCAGCAAAGAGGAGGAGGAGGTAAATGTGTGTTTGTGTGAAGGCGATAGAGACAGACAGATGGTGTTGCTACACAGGAGTCTGCCCTAATGTAGTTTAGTTCAGCTCTTATCACCACTGGCAGCATTTTGGCACCATTTAAACAGATACTGGGAATGGTAAACACCGCCAAGCTTCTGGAGAGGTATTACACATTTAATGGCACTACCGACTCTGTCAAAAGGCACAATAATAATAAAAAATAGTGCCATTTTATTTTATCAGGGCTTCTTCTTCAGTGTTAAACTAACATGAATGAACATGGCTGCGGTAAAGAACTTTCATCTTTAGAAAGACCAGCACAGCAGGGCTCGGGAATGTTTCTGCAAATGTTGGATGGACTCCAATTAAAACTTTTGCAGAAATTAAAGGTTTAGGGGCAAATAACAGAAGAGTAATTGTTATTGCGTTGTTCGCTGTGTGTTCGGTTCCAGTGCAAACTTTTCATTTGTTTTGCAGGTTGGAAAAGAACTGGGTTTTTTATATCAGAGTTTCCCCACTTCTCAGAGCTTCAGTCAAAGAGGAGAAAAGAATGTGTGTGTGTGTAACTTTGAATGGCAGTGATTGTTGTAGGTTAAATTTTTAAATAAGCCGAGCCAAATAAAACTCACATAGGAGAAAGTTCTGGGTTGCCTTTAACTTTGATTATGGGACACGTTTGGGTCATGGTAAAACTCATTACAATTGGATCTGACAGCGGGTGGCGGCCAGTCAACATGCTGACCTCGAGCTGATATTTTAGAAACAACAAAAACAGCACGAGTAGAAATGTGAGTAAGTTTGTCAATGGAGAAATGGGTCAGAGCAGCTCCAGATCCTATTGTCCATTCCATATGTAAAGTGGCTTGTACCAACCAAAAATATCTACAGAACAACAACTTAGAACCTCGACCATACAGCATCTATAGGAGCAGAGAAATATCACCACCTCTCAAACATGGTGTTGGTTCCTCTTTTTCCATTAAACCAGTCCTGACCTGAGGCCTGGACTTCACCAAACCTCTGAAGGTGTGTGTGTGGTATCTGGACCAAGATATGTAGCAGCAGATCCCTCAAGTCCTGTAAATAGTGGTGGACCTCCATGGATCCCATTTACTTGTCCAACATATCCCATAGATGATCAATTGTCAAGAAAATGACCAAAAAATGAGCAAACAGGGACAAGTGACCAAACCAGTTAACAGAATGATTAAGAATGAAAGCAAAGGAAGATGCCAGTTATCAAAATGAAATACACTGTCAACACAATGATAAAAAAGGGGAAAACTATAAAATTCTAACCAAAATATAATGAAAAAATTATAGACAATATATTTATACATATATATATATAAATCCGACTAACTCAAAATAGCCAATAAATATAAATATATCAAATGAGAACAAATACAATGTTCTACATATTGAACAACAATGAAAAAAAGAGCAAACTCTGAATTTTGTTTCAGTTTATTTCAAACAAGCACAGACTGTACACAGAGGCAGTTGATACGCTGACATCGGCACGCACATAGACACGATGACATCACTGATCAAATAAAATTTAAGTTAAAATAAGCTCCAACAGATGCAAGGGATAGGTACCACTTCTTTATAATTGACTTTTCGGTGACTATTTTGATGCATTGTGACTCATCTGACAGTTCTATGGTTTGTTACTTCTGCATAAACACTGACAAAAATAAGACAACGATGTACCAATGGTACACAGGTCCAAATCTAATGGACGATGGAGTAAAGTAACAAATCATTATTATGAAATCATTTTATGTCAAGATTTTCTTAATAAATAGCCCTTGTAATAAAGAAGGTAGTGTGCAGCGTACCAGTCACTAGAGCAGAATAAAGGTATAAAAACAGCAGAGGTGACATTTCCCATTGTGGGCCAATAAAGCCTTACTACGTCTTTATTGGCGATGGCACGCCTTAGAAATATAACACGGGTGCAAAAAAAAAAGAAAAAAAAAAGGTGCTTAGAGGAAGTAGGACACTTAAAAATGAGCATTGTCAGTGTGTTGACATAATCCTCAAGACGCTGCCATGATTTAAGTTGTGTCGTAGATGTGTTGCGCGGCGCTGCGGAACACTCTGTGACACCGTGGTACACTCAACGCCAAGAGAGTCCCAGTGTCATAATGTGTCAGTGGGGAAGCGTATACTGTAAATTGGGTTTTTTTTTATGGAGACTTCAGTGTTCTCAAGATGCCACTAGTGTACAGGTCGTCAGCAAACGGCCCTGGATTAAGAAGAAAATGTCAGAGGCAGTGGTGTGTTGGTCATAAAAAGGTAGAGTTAACCCTCGCTCGCCCAAACCACAAGCATCCGTCATGCAACCGTTTGTTAATGACACTGTAGAACTCAATTCGTTTTAACTCTACATCATGGAGCCTATGTTTAGTCTTTGTTATATAGTCTTTGTTTCTAAGTTTATTCTTCTCGTCTGCTTATCGCTCAACTTCTTAATTCTGCAAAGGAACCAAATGTCAGGACACGCTGTACTGTCCGGGTCTCCGTGTGTCTGGAGGCGCCGTTTGCCACCGGCTGACAGCAGATATTTATAGTCGCCACTGTATTTCTCTGTCTTTGATTACAGTGGGCGGTAATCCTCTAAAACTTATTGCGTTGTCCTTTTTGCAATTTCAGACGTTGCTGTGAAAGAAGAATTAATCTCAGCGGGACACAATGCCGTCAGTAACGTGGCTGCATCCATTTCCCCTAATTGGCAATCGGCCGTAAAAAAAAAAAAAAAAAAAAAAAAAAATATCACAATTTGTTCCCTGCAGTCTGTGAAATGACTTCCGGAGATTTGCACTTCATCTTTTCTTTAAACTAAATAGGCTTCGCTACAATAAATATGCACAGAAAGCTGTTACTGCTCTCCTCAAAGGCAACACAATGTACTTATCATTATAATTTTATTGGCCTTAGTGCCAGCAAATTGTTCTGCATAGAAATGTTACCTTCAAGGGCTTTAGAAAAACCATCCTGCTCTAACACAGTGTCTGAAAACAGTCCTGCCATTGAAGTCGCTGTCAACTGATTCAGCCGCCATACATTGGTTATCACCACGATTAGATCTTTTCAGATTTCAAATTCAGTTGAAAACATGGGAAAACATGCGATAACAAGCCGTTAACGGTAGCAACAGGATGTAAATGTAAAGCAGCCAAATGCACATGGAAAGTCCGTGATTCCACACTGATATCCAACCATTTGGATTATTCGCTGTCATCGATGGTGAGTGATTCGTTTTTATGGATTACATAACATTGAAAGTAGTCATGTGGGTGGCATAAATAAAACCGAGATGCAGCATGTCCTTTGGAAATGAAAGCCAATGAGAAACCACTTGAATTGGTTCAGCGTTAAAGACACAAGTCAATATCCATGTTTATATGTACCATTGACAAGTGCACTAATACGCACACAATGAGAAATCAGACTAACACACCTGGATCTCTCCCCAATACTCTGTCTTCGTGTATGCAAATGGGTTGATCACACTTTTTTTGAAGTTTTTGTCATGGTTCTGCTCATGCTGTGCCTTGGGCTGCTCCCCCTCCCTCAAGGGATGACCCAATTACTGATCTGGTTCACCCCATCCGTGCTGCGCAAATGCTTCTCATTGGTAATTAGGTCCTCTATATAGAGGCCAGTGTGGGCACTGCGCAGTACGGGCTCATCTATTGACATTCTGTTTGTGTTGCTCCTCTGCCAGAGCCCAGACGTTTTACTTACCCATTTGGTCTCTAGCTTCCCCGTACCACCATGCTTCATGTGGATTCTGTTTGGACCCTTCCCATGTGTCAGGTTGTGTTGTTATTGTTTGCTCACTGTGTTTTTGTTTGATTCCTGTTTTCTTGTATTTTGGTCAGTTTTTTTTTTTATTTCTGCATGTGTACACACAATTCAAATCACAGAAAACTGAATTCAAGAAATCAAACATGAGCGGAACACAAAAGAGAGAACCCGGGTTTTGGATTTTCGTATCCATGTCAAATCTCATTATTACAATGTTGTAATTACTCCCGGTGATCAGATTTGAACGGTTGTGCAAACAGCCTCACTGCTGTTTAAGATGACAGCATTTCCATGGTAACAACAGAGCCATTGACCTTCCAAATGAGTCACATCTGATGACCATGAAAAGACAAATAAATGCATTTTACTTGAATTTCACTGGTCTACAAGTAAAACGCTTCCAGAATAAAAGTAGTGACATTTTACCACACGTGAGTCACTGATAAAGACAAATCCAGTCCAAATGCCAAATGACTGAAATTTCCCCAGATGAATGTGTTGAAATCCAAAGGAATATTCGTCTCAGGGCAACAGATGTACTTCAAACACTGTCTGTACGTGACAGTACATGGACTTCACAGGTTCTATCAGTGGAACATTTATACATCTATTAGATAAATGCACATTTCATTCATTCGTTTAACTTTGAATTGTTCATTCCGAGCTGTAGAAAAAAAATAAAACTAATATAAATCTATATACGCATTCGTGCAAGGAACCAAAAACGAAACACAAGCCAATAAATAAAGTTGAAACCAATAAACCAATAAACTAACATATATGTGGAAGAGCACACCATCATAGACCTGGAGAACATCAGAGAACCAGCAATTTGGACATTTTGGTCTAGAATGAATCTGATTAAAATACAGAACATTTAGTACATACAATCTGAAAAGCAGATCATTTTTAAAACACTGTCAATCAAGTGTTATTTGCACGTGTTGATAAGTTTTTTGGATCACAGGCTGTCAGTCATTTCACATCAATAAATTGGTTTTGTCGTGGAAGGATGTTTCGGCCTTTGAAGGGTTAATATCCATTTTTTTAGACTGGAGATAAGGACCATATTGATTTTTTTTTTCCCCCTGCTCCAAGTTGTCATGATTAAATTATCCTTCAAAACCATCGACCTGTATTGAAGCCGCGGTGTCAGGCCTGTCGTCCCGTTGTACCTGGAAATGTGTCCACGCTGTCGACTTCTGTGAAAAACTCCATACATGTTTTGTAAATCATTTCTGAGAAGGTTACATGAGGTAACAGGAAACAGACAGTCTTTCTTCTCACAGCGGATTTGTGTCACCAGATTTGGGTAACACACTCATTCCTCCTGCCAGCCGAGCGGGACTCGCACATGGGGGAAAAGTTGGGAATTTCAGCTTTAATACGGAAGAGAGCAGAGAAATATGTCAATTTAGGAGCATGGTTAGATTCCATCAACGGCTAACAACAACAACATGTTTGTTTCTTCGCAGCCCGTCTGACAGCTCGGCTGGTTCCCACCACCTGCTGTCTCTGAGAGGAGACGACGGGGGAACACATTTTCTCATGGCCTTCACTAATAAATTGGCTATATTTGATTCTTATTTGTCAGTGAATATGAAGCCTTGTATGAGAGAACACATTGTACAGAATTGGTCCCACCACCACAAAAAGACAAATTTAGAAAGCATTTAGATGTTTATCACCATCCTTCTGTTTCCTATTGAGCGAAGCTTAAATCATCAATTAGTGTTTTCACGCTGCCGCCGCCTTTGGCATCTCGGTGACTGTTTCCTCCGTGACAGGTTTAAATGATTAGGAGCCGATCCCACACATCAGCGGGTCACACGTAAAAAGCCCCGTTGGCTGTAGTAAATGCACCCAAAATGTTACTTTACTCCAGAAAACAGACTGAGATAGCGACACTGCTGGAAGTTTCACACTGATTTTTAGACCTTGGGACATATTGAGTTGAGGATGATGAGATCTGTCAACGCTGCGTGAGGCCATGAGCGAGACGGAGGCAGGCGTCACCGACGAACAACATAGTGCTGTGGTTCAAATCAATACATTTACTGAAATGTACTTCATATCTGATGAGACTCATTGGGCTGAAAATGATCCAGACACGAGATAAATATCATTGGACTATGAAGAGACTGAATGCAATCGCTTACAAAAATGTGCAACCTCCCTGTGTAACATGACGTATGTGCAACATGTCTTGCAATAACCTTCCTTGCAATAATAATGCAATATTTGTTCAATATTTATCCAAATTTTTAAAGACTTCAGCCCATAGATATACATAATGTGACCTACTGCTAATATTGTCTATATAGTGTCAGGTCTTGTTTTTTTTCCTATTTAATGTTTTGTAGAATTGTATATTTTATTTTCTTATCTTGTTTTAGTTTTTGCAATTTAATATTTGGTCTATTTCTTATATTTCTTACTTTCTAAAGTGCTGGAGTTTTTTGTGTACATATAAAACAAAAAAGGTAATTCCATTCTATACTATTCTATTCTATAATATATCTGCCTCTGTCCAACTATAAATATCCATTTTAGACCACAAATGACTATTTGGTTTCTTCAAACGTCACAGGTAAGGAGAAATTTCCTTTAAATTTACAGGAAATATTGATTTAACGTTCGACAGTGTTGAGATAAATATTTATTTTTACATAATAACCTGTCAAATTAGCAGTAATGTGAAGGTGCAATGTGTCTCAGTATTTATGTCCATATATAGAATGAACGTGATTTATGTCAGTTTTGTTATGAAGAACATGACAAACAACAAATAATATCATTAATTGAAAACATTTTTTTGACCGTTCTTTTCATGACAACCTTACCTTTGATGATGGTTTTATATAATCATTAATGTTCCTACTATTTTTCATGTATACATGACTGTAATAAACACCTGACATTTGCATATTAACTACACATCCACCGGCGGCCAAATGCTTATCTACTGATCTAAAATCTTTAATAGGTTTTAATATGCTAATCCTATTCATACAATTAAATAATCCACATAATATACTGTTTCTCAGTTCTTCACGGTCATCAGATATAAAATGATATGATCCACATTTGGACGTTTACAGAGTCCGTAGTGAATATGGAAACACCCTCGTCTTCTGCTGAACTGGGTCAGTTTACATTCACACTAATACAAATACTGATCATGATCCTATTTCTGGACTTGCCAGATCATTCCAGTGATCATGTAAACATGATAATCTGATTATGAGAAATCTGATTAACACACCTGGATTTCACCTCAATTCTTCCTGCATGTATAGTTTAATCTGGTTTATTTATTTATTAGATTCAACCAGTTTGGTAGACATTTTTGCAGAATTATGAAAAAAAAAGAAAACAAACAAACATCTGAAACATCACAATTACGACCAAAACACAATTAAATGACAAACACAGGCCAGGCATTGTGAGCAGAGAGCTGTATTGTATATTGTGTATCTAGTGTATACTGCGGCGGGTGTACTAGCTGAGCAGCCCCGGCCATGAATGACTCCTGGCTTTCGTTTTTGGTTGGTTTTCTATTGGTGAGAGCAAACTGAAGGGGGGGGGGGGGCTGGAGATGCGGTGTGAGTGAGTTATTTACGGCTGTGATCTGTCTTAGCGGTTATAAACGATGTACGTTTGAACTGTTAGCGGTCATCAGCTGAAAGCGCTATGCTAACGGTAGCTGCGAGGACATTCATTTCAGTTTCAGCTCCGGATGATGCATTCACAGCCCCTGGTTCTCGTTATCATCTCTGGGACTTCAATCATGTATACTGTCTTTGTTGTCTATGTTGTGCAAGAATTCAATTTGTTGTGTATCTGTTCTTTTTTTTTTCTACTCTTTGTGATATGTTACTGTGTCTGAAATTTCCCCTCGGACTATTAAAGGTATATCAATTCTATGTATTTCTTATCTGGCTGCTAGTTGTGGTTACCCGCGCCAATCTGTGCTACTGACAATAGTGGATGTTGGTTGTGTTATTTCTTTCTGGTGCATTTTGTTGTTGTTGTTGTTGTTGTTGTTGTTGTTGTACCGGTGACTTGATGCTGTAAACTCTATTGCCCTCCGGGGATTGATTAAGTGGTTTGAACTGAATTGAGTTGAAAAGTATTTGACTGATTTCATCAAAGCTGAATTCCAATGAAGTTGTAGAGCCATCTCAAGGATGAGCAGAAGAAACGGACAGAACTGGAGTCAAATAAGGGTCTGAATGCCAATGACATGTGCCATTTCAGTTTTTCTATTGAAAAAAAATATTTCATTTAGATTTTTTTATTGGACAATATTTCAGTTACATTCATAAAACGCAAGACACTGCCGACCCACAATGGTAGGGTCGCGGCCAGAGAAATAAAACAAAACAAGACAAGAGGAACCAAAACAAAACCATAAATAAATGAACCGCCCGATTCACAGACAGACATATGTCAACACACCTCCAAAGACATACAAGTCCTGCTCGGGTATAGAGTGCTTAACCAATGTGGTGTGCCAGTTTTTCTTTTTTTAAAAAAATACGTACAAGTACACTAATGAGAAAAAAATGAACTTAAATTATTTTAACAAATGGATGCAACGTAACAGGGAACAATTGAAGGGGGTCTGAATACTTTCCTAACCCACTGTACATACTCTGAAAGAAAACCGATCTGATTATTGCAGTTTTTAACTTTTATGATCATGTCAGCCGACTCATTGACTAACCTATACATTATTTTTATTACTCAGTTGATGTATTTTGCTGTAAAATCCCCCTTGTCTTTGTGTTTTTTTCTGTTTTGATCAAATCATCATTGAATTTAAAATACAGCTTCATATCATCAGTAAACAATTAACAATTAATAATTAACAATTTCCCTTGGGATTAATAAAGTATTCTGATTCTGATAAATTAATACATAGGAAGATACCTGATTTTAAGCTATAAAAGCAAAATCCACATGAATATTAGAATAAAAGGGAAAAAACTATTTCCTCCTCGTCATAACTTTAAGGATAAACGTCAACTTCAAGTTTTTTTTTTTGTGGCTGTGGGACACTGGTATATAACAGAGTGGCCTTTATGTGTCATATCCAGTCCGTGTGAAAACATTCATATTTGCTCTGAATTAGATTTGTGTGACATTTGGCGTGGTTTTACCTTCAGCACATTCATTTGTTGCTGGGTCATATTGTCTGGGGGCGGTGTTGGTGTTGTTAATGCACTAAATGTATCCATGCATAGATGAACAACAATCAGATGGTGTTCTGTGACAAAAATAAAGTTGATTTTATGGCATTGCGCTGCATCACGTCATCCACAGAGATGATCATTTGTCACGAGTCATCTATAGACATCGCAGATGTCATCGATAAGTCATTACGATTTACATAAATGCAGACGTTTGATGTAATATAAGAGCATACGTCAGGCTGGAGGAAGGTGGACGCTCCAACGCTAATGCTCACGTCCCAAGTCACCTGAGGTTTCAGCAGGAACAGAGTTTGGTCTTAAAGCAGTGGAATCAAACATATGGCCTGTGGGACAAAATTGACCCTCCAGGGGGCCCATGGGAATGTGTGAAATGGAGATATCAATGTCCATAATCAGTCATGTTAGTTCAGGGG
>JAPTHA010000023.1:25351230-25358730 GCA_029814585.1 Gymnapogon annona | reverse complement strand
GACAAGGACACTGTTTGAGCTCAACCCCGTCACGGACAACATGGAGCCTGTCTGATTATGATTAGCAAAGTAATCAGAGATAATTGCAGCTCTGTCAAACTGTTCATGCTGCACAACTCACGTGGTCATGACTTTCAGGTAGAAAATTCATCCGAAACCTGAGCCGTTGGGCTCTGGGGAGCTTGTCGAGACCTCCGGATGACTCGTTTTAACATAAAAAAAAAAGGCAGCAATGTGTTTTTTTTCTTTCTCTTTTTCACTAATGACATTTACGACATACATCAGTAATACATTTTTCATACTCGTCTTTGATTGACAGCTTGGCAGACAGGCCATCAGAGACTCAGTGTTTACAAAATTGCTCAACCGTCGCAAGCATTAGTGTGTGCATCTGATTTTATTACAGACATTATTATATTTATTCCCAAAATAGAGAATGGAATGTATAAGCATTTGCAAATTCTTGAATAAAACTTTGCTTCACCGATGGAATTGCTCTCCAATGTTTCTATAGTGTCTTTCTGTAGTTCTTCACTTCTCTGCAACGGATCAATACATATTGATTAGAATCTTTAGCCAAATTAATCTCATCTCCGTCAGTATTTTGATGGAAATTTCTATTGTATAGATACACTAACTGTAAAGAAACTCCACATCAGTACGTTTATTCCATTGCACCAGAGCTACTTCTCCATTATGAACTTAAAGCTGTTCTCAGACCAGTTTTGTCTTTTCCTCTGGCCTCTTCCTGTCGCTCTGCAATTTCAGTTCGATGGCAACATCAATACATCGCAGTACAGCTACACGTCCACTGCTTTAGACTCAAAACATGTCAAATAAAAAGACTTCTCTTTGCTGCATTCATCGACAGTCTCATTTGGAACTGGCTCTTCATGTTTTAACAGCCAAAGGTCAGAAAAACTGGATGCTGTGGAGAAACGTACCTCCTTACTTTCCTCAAACAGAAGCAAGAAAGGAATGAGGGAGGTCAGTGATGTGGTTACGTAATTCTTAAATCCTGGATGAATGGATGGATGATGGATTGATGGCTGGATGGATGACAGACAGATGAATGGATGGGTAGATGGACAGATGGATCGGTGGGTGGATGGATGTGTGGCTGGATGGATGGATGGATGGACAGCTGCTTGGCTGGTTGGTTAACTCAGTAATATCCATAGGGAAATTACCCATGCTATTACATATATACAAAGTACCTCACATCTCATATGATGGTGTTGTCCTCAGTAGGACACTCTCAATCTTCTTAGATGGTGATTATTTGTTCTTTCCCTGATGAACTGCATGGCTGGTGCTGGTGTTGCTTGAGTTCAATGCTTCTTCTGTCTTTCCTGCTCATATGTCGTCCAGTATTCTGAGGACCTTCTCGTGACATCATGGATATTCTCTGATGGAGAGTCATCTCACATCCTCTCACTTCACTATTAACTACTGCTCTACCAACCGTTCTATCATCGTGATGGGACCTAACGGCTAATGGCTATCAAGCTGCGGCGCGGGTACTAAGCTGAGCGGCCCAGCTGTGAGGGACTCCTGGCTCGGGACTCCACCGGACTCTTTCGTTTTATGGTTGGTTTTCTACTGGTGAAGGCGGACCGAAGAAGGAGGAGGGAGGGGAGGGACTGGAGATGCGTGTGAATTACGGTTATGATCTGTTTTTTGCGGCTAGGAACAACGGTTAGTGGTTAGCAGCTAAAGCGCTATGCTAACTGTGGCCTGTGATGACAGTCACTACGTCTCTCAGCTCCGGAAGAACCCTTGTTATTGTTATCATCTCCGGGACTTCAATCATGTATATTGTCAATGTTGTGCAAGAATTCAATTTGTTGTAAATCTGCTCTGCTCTTTTTTTTCCTACTCTTGTGCTGCTTTATGACATTTCATTGCCAGATCACAATTAAAGGAAATCTGAATCTGAACTTCTTGTGTTCTACATTTATTTCTTGTGTTCTTCTTGCGTTCTATATTTTTTTTTTAAATTATAACTTATAACGGGAAGAGAGGATGCTTCGATGCACACTACGATAAATATTTGAAACTGTTTAAAACAAGCCACATTTGAAACGAATGTCCTGAAACTATTTTAAACAGGTTTGTATAGGTCGTGCAGGTTTTGTTGAATTACTCCTTGTGTTCTTCAACTTATTGGAACAAACTGGCCACTTTGATCTCAACAAGGTTATTTTAGGGTCACTTCCAGTTTCAACACTAATTTACTGTAATTACAGAAAATGCAATGAGACATAAATGTTCAGATGCAGAGGTAGTTAGTTCTCACAGTGGAGGAGTGTATTCATAAAGGAAGAGCATGTTCATTCTGTGTGTCCTGAGTTCCTGTGATGCAATAGTAAAGAGAGGATCCAGGAGTAGAGAACGGAGTTAGTTAGTAAAGGGATTTATTCCAAAATGCTCTAATTTGACAACAAATGAATGAAGAATACAATCACAAATGTGAAGTCTGGGGCTGGAGGAGGTGGTGGGTCACTCGGTGGGGAGACACTGGAAAAACTAGCAAAAAAATACACAAGCATTGGGCAAATACTAGAACAAAACCAAGTACGAACAAAAACGAGTGCCAAAGGCCAGAAGCTGTTACCATGGGGTTGTAGGACAACTCTTTGACACTGAGGTAAGTCACTGAAACTCTTTTAAAGTGGCCTTGATTGTGAAATCTGCGACAGGTCTTCAAATCACTTCAGCACAAAGAGGGGAGGGCAAAACTCAGGGAAAAATACACTGAAGTTACCCGCAACAGAACTAACAGCAAACAGAAATGCCATACACGTTTCAAAATAAAGGTGTGGATCACCACAAGTTTCCATGGAAATATCCCGGTCAACAGAAATAATAAGAATAATAATACATTTAGTTTAAAAGTGTCTTTCATGACACTCAAGGACGCTTTAAAACATAATAAAAACAGTGCCGATAAAAACAGGAAATCAATGAGTAGAAAGCAACCATTAAAAACTATAAAAGTTGTGAAAATCTAAAAACTGTTAAAACCATGGCAACTGCAAAGAGAATCCATGTCTGGAGAGGTGAGTTTTGAGGGCGGATTTGAAATGTGGCAGGGAGTCGGCGTTACCTGACCCTAACGCTGAGCTATCCACCCACCCTAACCCCGAGCTATCCATCCACCTCCTCCCAATCACCTTCCTCCGTCACTCCTTGTTTCTGTTTTGGTCAAATAAGGCGGTGTGTTTGGTTCATTAAAAATGAATTGCATTTATGTGTGTCTTTGGTCTTCAGACAGTGTAATCAGAGCGAGCCAAATCCTTACAAGATAAGCCTGTATTACGTTATATTTATCAGTCACTGAACAGGCAGATGGAAAACCTCAGTGCAGCGTCAATTAGCTCCAACAAACCAACAACTTCCTGCTCATTGTAATGCGTTAGATCAAACCTGTGACTCCTTTCAGTCCGTCAGATTGGCTCAACGCACACAGAAACGCTCTTTGTAGCCGCCGCAGGTTTTTCCATGAGCAGCAGGGCTTTTGATTAACCATTGTAACACAGAACAATGAACACCAAAACAAAACCACTTTCAGTTGCAGATTTGCATACAATGACTTTTGAAGTGTAGAATCAGTAAGACCGCGTTGGCCTTCGCGCTAAAGATATGGAAATGAAAGGACATTTTGTTTGTGTGCGTTGAAAGGCCGCCTGTTGAAATAATGGACTTTTTGTTCAGTCTAAAAAGCTTTGACTTTAATTTTGTTGCTTTTGGCATGATTTTGTCGTCCTATTTCTTATTTTAGACTCTCCGCCGTGTGGATTTACGGCTGGACTCGAAACAGAAAAAGTAGGTGAAGGACTTAAGGTTCGAAGGCTTAAGGAAGGAGGGAAAAACCATGAGATTGTGGCAGTGGGATAGGTGAGGGGAAAGGTGAACTGACCAGATAAGGAGGAGGCTGAAGGCAGGGTGATCTGGTGGGAACCCCATAATCCGGACCGGGTTAAAGGAGGACCAGGAACACCAGGTCATAAGACGGAGGATTTGAGGTGACCAAGATAATTTCATAGTTAACCCTGGGCTTCCAGTGTCACTGAAGGTAGCTAAAGTTTTCTTACTCTGGAGGGACGGAACATCCCCCCTCTCCCTCAGCACCCCCACCCCTCTCCTCCACGCAGTTTTTGTGGAATGCAAACCCCTTTCGACTATATACAATGTAATCCCACAACAGAAACTGATTAAAGCGTTAAAGCCGTGGACTTGTGGACCTCATAAGATTTGACAGTAATCCTCCTTACAGCTTGGATTCTGTGTTTCTATTTGTTCTTGACTCGCTCCTAGACTGTTCACCGGCGCCAGCGTCGAGGCGAAAGGATAAAGCTCAAATTGTCTCACAGTCGAGAAGAATACATCTAAGCTGCACATTAATTTAGCGGAGTACACTGTTGTAATTACAGCTACATCCACTCGTGTCTCCATGACGTGATATTGATAAGTCTATTAACTTACACACCGACGCAGATTGTTGATGCGTTTTTGGTTTTGGCAGCTGAAGTTGTGCTGCTTTTAGCCTGAACTATGTATATTTAGTTCCTCATATCTCTTTTATTACAGGTCATTCTTGTGAGAAGAGAAAACTTTAAATGATGATTTTTTTTCAGCTTTTTCCCTTTTGGGGTCGCCACAGCAAATCCAGTTCGCATGTTTGATTTTTTGGCAGTAGTTTTTAAATCAGATGCCCTTCCTGACACAACCCACTGGACACTCAAACCCAGGAATGGAACCCGGGACTCATATGCACCAGCCTGGTGCTTTACCAATTGAGCTCTCCAGCCAGGTGAGACGAGAAAACTTTAAATCAGGGGTGTTAAACATATGGCCTGTGGGCCAAAAGTGGTCCACCACAGGTTTAAATCTGGCCCAGGGGACGAATTTGCAAGATACTAAATTTATTCTGGAGATATTAACAGTCAAAAGTATCAACATTTAGGGACACATCCAGACCATAACAGCTGAATCTATAAATAACAATGACTCCAATTTCATAACTCTACAATTTTAGACGATATTATGCCTCTCGTTAAATATTTTCTGCTCAAGTGTGATAAAAATGATAAGTCGAGTCACACTATTGTTAAAATTACACTAATAAGAACTTTCATGTCGTTCATGTTTGTTAGTTCTTAACTTTTTTTTGAGAGGATAGGAACCCTTACCCTTTTTTGAACTAAAACAATGACAAACATTAGGAATACATACACGCTGTTATTATCTCCCTTTTATGAATCTTTTATGAACAGTCACTTTGAGTATAAATGTCCAGGTCGCCAGAACATGTGTCTATGTGTGTGTGTATGTGTTTGTGTCTTGCAACATTTGCAGTCTTGGTGCAAATCTAACTAACACAAACTGGAGGTATGTTGAACTGGCTTTGTGCTTCAGGCTTCTATACCTACGTGAGAATCCTGTAGCGTGAAATGTGCTTTGACTGGCAGTGACAGCGGTGGCGTCCTATAGGCAGTCGAAGGAGAAAAGGGAAAAATCAGAGGGAGGAGTCGGAACTCAGTCTTTCTTACCTTCATTTAATCCTTCTATTCTCCATTTGGCCCTCACTGTTTTTCTCCAGGAACCACTAAACTCTTTGAACTCCAGCATAGAATCCATCTCCAGCAGCTCTGAAGGCTCATTTATCCTCCACTTTGTGTTTCGTGCTCATTTTGTCCACGTCTCTGTCTGTCTGATTTACCGATACAGACCACATGTGAGTAGTGCTCCCGATGGAACAGACTCCAACACAAAGTCCAACATAACCACACGATCGTGACGTTACATATCTAACATTTAAGTAGAATTGTACCGTGAGACTCCTGCATCAGCACATCCACTTAAATGATTCATAAACAACGTCATTGTGGACAAATGTCTACAGTGACTCACATTTGTCACAATATGACTCTACTGCATATTATGTTGTAAATATAAATCTGGTCTGAACTGATTTTCTCTTGTTCGTAAGTCTAAAGTGGAGAGCAACAATTAAAACTTATTGGATTTTTTTTTTCCGCTTCTCCAATTAAAATCTCACACTCTGCAAAAACAGTCTGCTTCTTTTATGTATTTTTAATTAATGTAGTGTCGATATCCAGTTTTGTCTTAGAGTGGAAGCGGGGGATGGTGACTTCAAAATGCATTTCACTTCAGATCACAGAATATAGTGTATGCACTTAAATGTAATAGAAGACACAACAAAGAAATAGAGACTGTGTGCAGTACGGCATTACTTCTGCTTGTAATGAGTCGAATGAACCCAACGAGTGGAATGAACCCAGGAGTCATACATAATATTACCACAACAGAATAGTGATGGTGCAGTGAACAGGGATGTAAACATATGAATTGACAGTTCCATAGTGATGTATTGTCTTGTGACCAATCCTCTTAACCCTTAAAACAGACTATTTTTGACTTCCATATTTATTTTTATCCATACTTAACCATTACCAAGTGATGCATCATCATCATTTACTATATCACCCTCTTTATTTTGTGTTTTTGCAATTAGAATCTGGTATTTTTCTATAATTATTTAATTGATTACTAGAACATTCATATTTTCTTATAATAAAAATGAAGAAAAAGTGACCTTTTTTTTTTAGGAAAATCTATCATTAACTGAACATAAACCCAGTGTGTTCATCCACTGTCATTGATTCAACTCCATGGGTTTTACTGGTGAATCAATGTTGTAGATGATGATGGCGTTTCCGTGGTAACTACGGAGCCTTTGAATGTTCCAAGTAGGTTCTATCTGGTGACTGTGAAAAAATTAATAACTATATTTTACACCAATTATTTACATATATTGATAGGATTAGTGATTGAATATTTTAAGTCTGAGGAATTTTGGTTGCTGGTGACATTACTATAAAAACTACAGCATAAAAAGGCACATTTTTACCTTCCTACAGAATGAAGTTGGTGGAAAAGGTAGAACATGCATAACATAAATAATGCATTGCATGGTAATACTGCAGTCTCCTTTGGCCTCTATAAATGTGAAATGATCCTTGAATTTCCAGGACACACATGCATTGGTAACGGGGTTGTGTGTCTGCTCTATCCTCTACGTTGTGTGAATGTCCAACCATGCAAAACAAATCCTCCAAACTTTTATTTTTCCAAGCGAGTAGAAAATTTCGAGTCTTGTTCCAATATCAAATCCAAAGAAAAGCACAGATCTGATCTGCTTTTGATGATTTATTGAAATCAGTTCAAGCATTCAATTTTCATCAAAGAAAATTAATCCCTCTGAGCTTCAAAAAAGAAAGACTGGGGAAAAAGTTACACTTTCCATCATTTTATATGTTACATTTTGTTCCAGTATCATTTTGTGACATTATTTCTAACTCATAAGTAGCATTATTTTCATGATTACACAGTGTAATGTATAATATTGGGCTGTACGTAATTTTTCTGAAGTAACAAGTCTCCATATTTATGTGTGTATGTGTGTATGTATAT
>JAPTHA010000023.1:25330205-25340739 GCA_029814585.1 Gymnapogon annona | reverse complement strand
ACACACACACACACACACACACACACACACACACACACACACACATTTTTATGCATATGAAGCAGGGAAAAAAAATGATGTCCTAAATTCCAATTAGTTTAATACCTGAGGAATGCTCATACCTGTATGTGTATGTGTGTGTGTGTGTGTGTGTGTGTGTGTGTGTGTGTGTGTTCATGCTGCTTCACCTGCTGTTACACACTCCCAACTCCATGGGCTGTAATGTTATAGAGGATGACAGTGTTACCGAGGTAATAGGGTCGTACAAATGGGTCACCTGACGACCATGAAAAGATGAATAACTGTGTTTGAAGTGAGTTATTGACCTGTATTGATAGGATTAATGGTAGGAGTATTTGATGCTTTTAGTCAGCTGTGGTTATTTGGGTCGTTTTTGGGAAAAAAAAAAGATAAAAAAGAATAAAGTGATATAAAAGATAAACTATAATAGAATATAAAAGATAGAAATCAAACACATTTACAGTACTAGTGATAGTAGAACACAGTAGTCCTGGCTGGATAGCTCAGTTAGTAAGGCACCGGGTTAGTGCATAGGGGACCTGGGTTCGATTCCCTGGAATGAGCGTGCAGTGGGTTGTGTCAGGAAGGGCATCCGACGTTAAAACTCCTGCCGAATCAAATATGCGAATTGGATCCGGAACCCGGACCCCGGAAAGGAAAAAGTCAAAATAAATCATCATCAACAGTGATAGTAAAACACAATCATGATTGTGAGGAGAGCTGGTGGATAACAAAAAACACCGGAAAAGTGTGTGTGTTGCCTGGTGTCTGTAAAGTCAATGCTCCTAACGCGATCTGAAAACCCGAGCAGGACCCCGGTGTTTGGTTTGACGGTGTCACTGGTCACTGGCATTTGCCGAGGTTCAGGACACACACACACATACACACAGATGGTGGCATTTGGCTGGGAGTCGTGCAGGGCTTTTCGAGGAGGGGAGGGGTGGGGCTGACGGAGAGGGGTGGGTGTTCACTGACGTCCCTGTTGCTACGGGGACAGTGTGACCTTAAACAGGCCGGAGTGAGGGAGGTACGGGGGAGTTTCTGGTGACTGATCAGCTCACCTTAACGTCAAACACGCACACACACACAAGACTACACACAGAGGCCTAACCATAAGAGAGCTCCTCTATCTACTATCCACTTTCCCACCATCCATCTACTGTCTGAGCTGATTTTCTCGTCATCAGTCTGGTATCGTTTTACATCTCATACACTGCTCTTCAGTCCTGTTCTACAGAGCACAACGATGTGAGGGTTTTGTAAAGATAAGTCACGGAAGATTATGGAATAGGTGACATTCCCTCACATGGTTCAATGCAGTCCTGATATTCAGAACAGTAGAGAAGTATGAAAACCACCAGCCAATCACTGCAATCTATCCACAGACTGTATCAGTCACTGAATTAAGTACAAATGTTATTATTTACACACATCTGCATTATGGTATCATCAAGTTTTGTTCTTTAAAATAAAATTAATAGCAACTCATTATAACAGCGCTCTGCATTTTGTAATAGTCTTGTGCTGCTATCAGCTGATAGTTTACATTATAGCTCCGTTAGCTTAGCTCTGGTTTTAGACTGAATACAACCACAGTAGTCAAATCACCTCCGTTTTCTGCACAGATTACGATCACAGATTTAGTCCATAGTTGAACTAAAGATCTGTTTGGAATCCAACAAAAAAGAACTGTCACAGTTTAGGCTGAACCACAGATCAACAAACGGAAACTTAGGCTACGTTCACACTGCAGGTCTTGATGCTCAATTCCGATTTTTTGCTGAGATCCGATTTTTTTGCATGGTCGTTCACACTACAATTTAAATGCGACCGCCATCAGACTCCAGTGTGAACGGTCTGCGGCTCTAAAATGACCCGCATGCGCAGAAGAAGACATGATGCCACAGGCAGCACGCTGTGTTTACGGAAGTAAATATGGGCAAAACACAAGTCAGCGTGTGCGTATCAATTTTTGAAGTTGATGTGCAATCGGAGCCGACAAAACTATGAGAAAATGATAAAGAGAAGAAGAAGAAGACTGAGAATAAAAAGTGCATGCTTCCTCTGGCGCAGAATTGTGATGGCCGTCTCACTTCAATGACGTAAAAGCATTCAGAAGCATAAATGAAATGCGACATGAGCATTCAGACTGCGGTCGCTTTGAAAAACATCAGATATGTATCCGATTTAGGACCACATATGAAAAGGGCCTGGGTCTGGTGTGAAAAAATCGGGTCTGTACTGTTCACACTGTCATAAAAAAATCAGATATGTGTCACTTGTGAACAAAAAATGGGATTTTTTCTGCAGTGTGAACTAGAAAAAAATGAGAATTTCCCATAATAACTTCATAGTTACATAAGCCTCAGAATCAAACCCACCCCTATAGAAGCAACACAACTCCCTCTCCTGGTCACACACATTGTCCTCTGTTTGTCTTTTTTTCAGAGGGACAGTAATCTTTTGTGAATTTTAAGGGAGGTTTTGAGTCATTATATTAATGTTACAATAGTAATAGGTTTATTTAACTTAATGCATCATAGGTCTTTGACACATTTCTACTCCACAGTGCTTTTAGTTTGTGTTACAATGTGGAATTTGTGCATATTTTGTATCTAGTAAAGAGAAAACACCCGATTGAATCATGTCATCTGAGTCTCAACGCAGTTCTTGAGTTTATTTTGCACAGATTCTTTAAAGTAAGGGACAATTTCTGCAGAGGTGTGAGCTCCAAATGTATAAAAACAACAGCAGTGACATCATCTGAAGAGCCAGTTTTATCCTTGACCTTTCATTTACCGCAGCATCACGTCAGAGCAAAAACCAGTAAACAATAACAGAATGGAATTATGTTAATTTCCACTTACATAGTTAAACACTTTAGTTTCACTTAGTGTCTAAAGTGCATTGTTGCCTCAAAACGAATCATTTTCCAATACAAAGGCTAGCAGAAAAGGCAGTGTTCTATGCACTTTCATGCATTAAACGTGTGAAAAAGAGAAGTAAAAATATGCATTAGGTGATCAGTTGAATGTGCAACAGATTCTAAACTAACATCACTGCAAATAATTCAGAATAAATAACTACTTCTTAACTACGTTGGAATTTCTTCTCAGGTCTTGTATTTTTTTCGCTAAATACATAATACCTTCTATACTTTACTACCCTTTTCATCTCATCCAAATTTAGACTTGAACCTCTTTGTGTTGATCAGATGAGAACTGGTCACGTCATATCTGCATAAGCATCCTGGTCACTTCCACAACAGTGTATGAAGTGAGTTTGCGTTAACAGAGTCAACATTAACTCCACCATCTTGTATAAGTTTGCTTTCTCCTGTGTCCACAACATTAAGACGATAAGAGTTAAGATAGAAACTCAGGGCTTAGGAAGCATTTAAACCAGTACAGCTAATTAGACTATTGATTTCATCAATAGTCTGGGATCCAATAGTTTGGGATCTGGCTCAGAACTCTTGGTCCAGGTTCCAGTCCGACTGCTGCTTGAGTCGATTGGTTTTCAATGGGTGTGTTGGCACTTCCATTTCACTGGAGGTAACATGTAAACGTGTATTTTTAAAGTCCAGTTGTAGTCGCGCTGATGCATGTGTCATGTAAACTCACTGACCCAGGACCACGCCTTGTATACAGCCCATAATAAACTCCATTACCATCTGTCTGGTCTGTAGGCTACTCCCGACTCCATGAGGTAATCAGCAGTCCCTCATTTGTCCCTGCGTCCCTTTGCCCTTCATTGGCGGTGTGTGTCTTCCCCCCCCCATGATGTGTAATTTATTCACAGGTTACTTGTGCAAAAAGAGTTCTTGATCTGATTAAGACCTGGACTAATCATTACATGATTTATTTGACTTCATAGCTCATGCATTACTGTTTAGTCTACGCTCCATTCGTCTTCCTTGTCCTTCTCGGCTCCGTCCTTCATTCGCTCTCAGTCCGACTCTGTCCCCCTCGTCTTTCTTTGCTTAATTGCTTATTTGTCCTTCCTTCTATCATTCCTTGTTACTGTGATTTATCCGTCCTCTTCCACCATTCTGTTTCCCCTCAATCCCACTTCTCCTCTCTCGCCTTTGACCATTTCTCCATTCCGCCACCACCTCTAGAACCCATCGCCACCACCACCAGCCCTCTCTTCTTTTTTTTTTTTTCTACCACTGATGAGCTGAGATGCTGCTCCACTCATCAGATTGCCTGTCTCTTTCCACCCTGCTTTCTTTAACACTTGTAGAAATGACCTGACACATCCAATCCCAGGTTATTACACAGATGTGCCAACTCTCTCTCAAACACACACACAAACATCGAGACAGAGAAAAAGCACATTCCCAGCGGCTGTTCCACTGACACACACATAAACCCTATTACAGAAGCCCAAATGAAAATGAATTATGCATTCTGTCCTGCCACTCGTAACAAGTATATGATACATCCCCTGTTTCCACACAATTGAGCGCACAAAAACACATGCAAAATGGGAAAAGCGGCTGTGCGCGGAGATGCGCACACACCCTCTTGTCGATGTACAAAAAGTGGCAAAAAAAAAAAGGCATGAATCTATTATTGATGTTAATCTCAAACAAGCACCAGTTCATCATTCGTAAACATGTTGCATCAGCATGAGTTGATGAAACTCTTCACAGAGGAGGATTTTGAAGACATATGACAGCACGGGCTGTCATTGTTTTCAGCACTTATGTTTACAGCAATTTTGAATAATGTGCCACCCATAACCAACGCTTTCTCCTCCTCCTCCTTCTCCTCCTCCTCCTCCTCTTCCTCCCTCTGAGTCCATACCAAGGTCGTCGGCCTCCCTCCTGGCTTTAACATTCCCCTCGTATACCGGTAATCCTCACTGTTTAAGCCTGAGGTACAAACACATTCTATTCAACCCGCACCGAGGGGTCCGCTAATACCCAACAGAGTGTGTGTTTGTATGTACGTGTGTATGCTTATGCGTGGCTGACTAATGTGTGCTTACGTACACCTCTGCGCGTATGTGTGCACACCGACGTCTGTGTAGGGCTTTGTGTTTAACACCCATCGGTGCTTAATATTCTCTCCGCCACACGTCCTTGCATCCCCATGCTTATTCTTTCCCTCTCTGTTCTCCTCTTTCAGACGAGAATACCAACGCCTGATGGAAGGAGGAGTGAAAGAGCGTTAGTAAAAAAAAAAAAAAAAAAAGAGAAGGAGAGAGAGGCAGAAGGCGACGGGGGAGTGAGGAACAAAATGCAGGTGGATAAAGTTTATACAGCATGACTGATGTAACCTTGGCGCCATCGTGTGCATTCCTTAATAGATAATTAAACGTGTTGATGTGGTGAATAATGGGACATTGTTGTCTTGTCCAGTCGCTGTCTGTACACAATGTGGGACCTGCATATCCACACATAAATGCCAGACAATGGGAGGCGGTCTAGGATAAACCCACCCGAGGCTGGAAATGGTCAGAAATGTTCAATACTGGTGTCAGTGCCATTATCTTCAACAGAATTGACAAAAGTGCACCTTCCAAAACAGACAGTTGGCTTAATAAGTAGAGGAAAAGTACATGTTCAGAAAAGTAAAATCTATCAACTGTGGCTCAGTCGGTAGAGCGAGTCGTCCAATGGCTGACGGGTTGGCGGTTCGAATCCTGACTCCAATTGTCCACATGTCGAAGTGTCCTTGAATGTCTGCTGAACCCTAAATTGCTCCCAGTGGCAGCGCCTTGCATGTTGTGTGAATGTGTGTGTGAATAGGTGAATGTGAGGCCAAGGTGTCACTTTGGACCCCATAAATGTACAGAAAAGCGCTATATATGTGCAATCCATTTACCATCAGAGTGATTTTCCCAGAGTAGCATTTCCACCAGGTGTTGGTAAAAGCAACTGAAACTCACAAATAATAGGAAAACAAAATTAAAAATGCAAAACTCTCAGTGGAAACTCAAATGAAGCCTCGTCTTCACATTTCACTCACCATTATTTGATTTTTGTTCCATTTTGATGTTGTTTTTCTATTTACAAATGGATTCACCAACAGCTTATCTGTTCTTTGTGTTACTCTCACATCCACTTAGCAATCTATGTGGATAGAAAAACAATATCAAAATGTCGATATATTTGATTGATTCCAACGAATCAGTCAAATATATCGACATAAAAGTAAGAAACCCGTTGTGAGGAATTAAGAAATTAAGAAAAAGTCAAATGTTACAAGTGAAATAAATGTTGGAGCAATGTCCAGAAGGTAACTGAAAACTACATATTGTGAATCAACACACAGTATTCATAAGTGTTGGGGTTTAATCAGGTCTGGTAACATGGTGATAGACATGTTGAGGTCATTTAACCCGGAAATTCTGTGTCACTTTAACCTACTGGGAGTCTGTGCAACATGTGTTTTATGGTTACGATCAAAAGCCAAATGCGGTTGAACTGTCACTTAAATAACTCAAATGCCAGAATGTACCACAGTCATTATTTCTTCCCCAAAATTGTCCTCTGAAGCCTCCACAGTATCTACAGTGTACAGAGCCGGTTGCTGTTAGTTATTCAGGTAAAGTTAGTCAACATCATTACACAAACTGATACCCGCACATCACAGACTGCAGCAAAAAACACCATTGCATAATAAAAGGTACAAATATTACATTTTGTATTGGATTCTAAGTGCTCTGATAGTCCACATTGTGCAATGTATTTTCATAATCAAATAGTAAAAGGTAAATAGGAGTGGCCAAAACTGTCAACAACAAGTATACTGTAAGCCCGGATAAGTAGAATTTACTTTCAAAAACTGAGGCAAGTGATTACACTTAAATTAATTGAGTAATTAACTAATTGATTGGTTTAAGTAGGTTTAACTTTATTGCTAAAAACTATTGGACTTAAATTATTAAGTAGTAAATACCAAAAGACAAGTTATTTGTACTTGAAATGCTGAGTTGAATCCTATCTCTAAGAAAAATGGTTATTTGTGTTTGTAAAAATAGTTTAATAAACACAAAATTCAGGGACAACCATTTTATTTAAATAAAAAATACAAATTAAAAGTAGCCATTTAACAATAGCCCGAAAAGCATTACATGAAAAGTCATCGATAACAAGGCCGCCCTCTTTGATGACCTCCGCTCTGCACCAGCACCTTTTGTTTTGCTGTGGAAAGAGAAAAATCCACTACTACGAGTAAAAAGACGTGTTAAATGAGACTCGACTGTCATTTAAGTCTCTCTGATGCCAGGAACTGAACACTGGGCATGTAAACAAAATCCTGTTGCATTGTACTCCTACTGACATGGCAATAAGGTGAGGCATGACACATTTATTTGTGTAGCACAATTCATACACAAGGCAGTGTATGAATTGAAAAGAAAAGAAAAGAAAAAGAGAGAGAAAAAAAAAGAAAACATCATACCAGTAAAAGAGTAAAATAATATTAAGAACACTAAAGTGATACGTTGAATCTAAACAAACACCAGCAAATAGGATTGTTTTGAAACCTGATTGGAATGAGTGAACGGTTGGTGCAGACCTCAGGTGTGTGTACAAGGAGAGTGTTCCACAGGTGAGGAGCGTCATAACTGAAAGCTGCTTCCCTTTGTTTGGTTCTGATTCTGGGAACACAGAGTAGGTCTGTCTCTGCTGACCTGAGGGGTCTGGATGCTTCACATGGAGTTATTAAGTCTAGAATATTTTTTTGGTCCTGGGCCATTTAGTGCTTTGTACACCCATAGTAAGATTTTAAAGTCTATCCTCTGCCTCACAGGAAGCCAGTGTCGTGACCTGAGCACTGGTGTAATAAAGTCCATTTTTCTTGCTGTTTGTAAGAACTCTTGCAGCAACGTTCTGGATTAACTGGAGTTGCCTTATTGATTTTTTTGTTCAGACCAGTAAAGACAGCATTACAATAGTCCAATCTACTGAAAATAAATGCATGAACAAGTTTTTCCATGTCCTCTTTGGAGCTGGTAATAAGCCGATTTAGTGATGAGTTTAGCAATAAATCCTATTGTGTTGTATTGTATGTTTGGTTATTGACTCTCCAGCCCTAGACCCACATAGTCCGGGTTTATCCACGGATTCATTCATGTCAGAACCATCTTCCATTAGGTCGGACTCTGCTTGGTGTGCCAGTAAAATGAAGCAGGTGACATGTAGCTGCATCACATGCTGGTGCCTTTTAGGTTCAGTGTGGCGAGTAATCACAAGTGATTAGCGTTATCCCAACAGTACGGCGATGGGAGCTGGTAGCAGCGGGAGCAGCGGTTTCCTCTAAACACAGTCTAACTCCACATGTTCTCGGGCTGCTGCTGAAATGTGTCAAGGCCAGATGGTGAAGTTTGAACGTAATTGTGGGAGCCGAACAGCCTTTACAATGTCCTCTGAGAGAAAAGAAAAAAGACTAGAGTTTAGATAGAAACTGGTTGAACCGAGTCAAAAGTGTGAAGTCGACGATAAATCATAGAAAGTGCAGACGGGTTCAGGTGAAGATGTATTAGTGGGCGGCAAACAAGGCAGCGTGGAGATGTTGACAAATCTGGATCTGCTCAGAAGAATTAGACATCAAAACAAACCCAATGGCAGGAGAATAATACTGAAATAACACCACCCTGTGATTAATTTTACACCCACTGAAAAGTAAAATCTCTCCTTTGTAAATGATGGTCTTTTGCATAAAAATAATAATAATACTAACGAGGATTTAAAAAACATTTCCAATAATGACTTTGAGATGTTCAAACATTTATTCAAAAAACATCTGCAATCAATTCTTATTGCACTAAAACGAGCTGCACTAGAGCTGTCCACCAACGAAGGAATCAATTATTCATGCAATTTGCTGGAATTAGTCCTGATTAATCAAATGTAGTCTACTTCAAAGGAGCATTAATGGAGATTAAAATGCAAACATACTGTGTTAATTCTATATATACTTTATAATAAAAAGCAAGTACATTTGGATTAAAACCTGTTGCTAATATATATAGATATATATATATATATATTACCTTTAGGAACTGTATTTTTGTATTTCCTGGTTGGTGATCAGTAAAGTACTGTATATCTGTGTAGTTTCTTTGCATCCATCTACCTACTCTATATGTGAAATAAAGTTCCTCTATCTGACAAGTGCTGCTGGAGTTTTTTGACAGATGGAAAGTGTTTCTTTTCCCGTGTAGGTGAAATAATGCCAGACCATCAAATTCAATTAATTAACTCGCATTACCTCTAAACACAGACTTTCTTGTGTGAACTGCAGGTTTCTTTATCAAGGAAATCAAAACTCGGCTTGCCAGATAAAATAACAAACTGGAGCTGTACAGTACATGTCAAAGTACAGTTTTAGAGATATCAAGGTATGTAAAATTAGATGCATACTATATGGATGAAAGTATGCGGGCGCGTTGAATTCAGGTGTTTGTTTTCTAATAGGAGTCTGGTATACTGCACAATAATGACTAATGTCCCAATAAAATGTTATATTGGACCAATATCATTACATTAATTTATGTTGTATTTGCTTCCGAAATGCCCTCAGTGTCCTGATACTTTTGTCCATATTGTTAATCTGCTGGTAGAACGGGTCGTCCAATGGCTGAAGGGTCAGCGGTTCAAATCCTGGCTCAGACTGTCCACAAGTCAAAGTCTCCTTGAGCAAGACACTGAACCCTAAATTGCTCCGAGGCAGCGCTCTGCATGGCAGCAGCCGCCCACTGGTGTGTGAATGGGTGAATGTGAGGCCAATGTAAAGTGCTTTGAGTGCCTTCAATGTGTAAAAAAGCGCTATATAAATGCAACCCATTTACCATATAGTGTATAACCTGTACATTAAATGAGACTACATGCACTAATATACATGATAATGAACAACACAAAAATGGATCCAGTCTCTTCTTCGTAACCAGTGAGGACTGCATTGATAGTTCATGAGCGTGACTGGATTTCTCTCTCCACTGAGTCTGCTCTACATTCAGAGCGCCGCCGAGACAGACCGCTGCGTTATCACACACCGACCACCGGCTCCCCGCGTCATGTCGTCCTCGTACTGAAGGAATTGGACATATGTCGCTATCAGCTGCCTCCACATCTGCGTTCAGCGGTGGAATCACACGGGTTTGCTCAAAATTTTACGATGCGTTTCGGTCGCTGCACAGAGTACGTTTCAGACATGAGGCTTGAAGCCGATAGAGTGACGGCGTGGACGCGGAAGAATAAAGAGACGGATTTAATACATTCACTGCTAGTGCAGTGATACACCCACTGTAGGTTAGGGTTAGGTAATGTTTACTTAATATGTTTTTATACATATTATATTTTGGGGGAGGCCGTGGGTCAGGCGGCAGAGAAATCACACAATAACTGAAGGGTTGGTGGTTCGAATCCCGCTGTGTACTGGTCATGTGCCGTTGTGTCCTTGGGCAAGACACTTCACCCACCGTGAATGATTAGCCCTGCAAAGAATTGGCGACTTAGGCAAACTTGGCACCTTGAGTGGGACTGGGATAGACACTT
>JAPTHA010000023.1:25268126-25281823 GCA_029814585.1 Gymnapogon annona | reverse complement strand
CGTATCCGATTTAGGACCACATATGAAAAGGGCCTGGGTCTGGTGTGAAAAAATCGGATCTGTGCTGTTCACACTGTCATAAAAAAATCAGATATGTGTCACTTGTGACCAAAAATTTTTTTCTGCTGTGTGAATGTAGCCTAGGTCACATTTATCTGACCTTTATGTCATTGAAATGTTTTAAACGCCATAGTTCTGCATCCCAGGAGGAGGAGCCACGGGAAAAACATTGGTACATTAGTAAACAGAGTGTGTTTCTGCGTGGTCAGGTAGGACAACAGGACTGACACAGTTCTTTCCTGCAGTGGCTTGGGCCACTTCGTTTCCCTCAAGGGACGACCCAATAACTTTATTATGTCCACCTGTTGCATGCTGCACGGCTGCTCTGCATTGGCCATTAGTGGGAGATAAAGGGGCCGGTGTAGATGTCACGCAGTGTGGACTCATCTGTTCTGTTTGGTTCCGTTCAGTTTAGTTGGAGACCTGTTTGGTTAGTGTTTTTGTAGTAGTTGCTGTCCTGTTCTCTTCATATGGATATTTGTTGTTACCTTTTGTCCGAACAACTATGAGGACTTTGAATTGGACTCTGGCAGCCGTGTATGATGGTTTGGGTTTCTGTTCTGGTTCGTGTTCTTGATGATTCTGTTATTTCATGTTGTGTGTGTTTAGTTAATAAATGTATGTTCCCCTTCGATTCCGTGCATTGGAGCTCATTTATCTGTCATGTTTAAAAAAATAGAAAAAAATCTAAGTATTGCTATAAGACCTGAGGTACGAACGCATCCCAAGTTTATATCACTAAAGTTTTCTGCAGTGCCATTTTGTGAGATTTAAAATGTGAAATTTCTCTGGTTTTCCTCAGTATTTAATGCTTTATTCTTTTCAAAAGGCTGAAAACAAGACATGAGGCACCTATTTTGACAAGTATTAATGAAAAAAAAAACTTGACTTGGTTGCTTTTTTATGAGAAAAGTGTGGAGTGGAAGGCTTTAGTATTTCTGGTTTTATTAATGTTTTGATGAAACTGTGATGTATTTGACGTTGACGGGACCCACACGAGCAGATTTGTACACTAACTCGGCATTGAAATGAGACTGATTCACAATATTACTTTGCTTCAAAGCAGGCGAGGTTTTTCCAAAGTACAGGCATTTGTGAAGGCAGATGACAGTGATTTCAGACGCTCCATTTCACCATGTTAACAAAATTGCAAAGTCCTTGTGTGCAATTATCATACAATAGTCTGTATCTGTATCTCCAGCACACACACAAACACACTCTCTCGACTGAATGCCAACATCCATATGGGCCGTTCTGCCTCAGGTGTTTGGCTGCAGACAGTGCTCATCACATCTGCATTATATGTTTTTAGATTAGTTTTACTGCTGCGTTAATGTGTACGTGCAGTTTTACTCCTGTGCCACTTTCATGTTGAGCTCATTGGGACATACATATGATTAGACATATCCAAGATGGCGCTGTGCTAATGGGCACCTATAGCAGCGGCTCCTTAAATTCTTTCCTACTTTTAAGTTTTTCTGCCCGACTCCTGTGGTCGTGTTAATTGCACTCCTGTACAACATGGACATGTCATTTTTGAAGTTTTTGTGAGATAGTGGCTTTTTTTTGGCAACATTCATGAATCCCGGACCACAATTTAACGTGGGATGGAGAGCCAGTGTGTGTCTACAGCTGAGATGATCAACAGCGATCTACACCGGAGGGATCCGCGCGTCTACGGCATCAGGCAACGGGTGCAGTGCTGGTGTCGTGTACCGGGAGGTGGATTGATGTGACGGTACAACAGGCGTACATCCGGTGTCTCCATCGGTTCAACCGTCTCTACCATCGTGATGGAGGCTAACAGCTATGGAACTACAGCAGGTGTGCTAGCTGTACTAGCTGTGTGACTACTGCCGTATAGAACTACACCAGATTCTATTCCACTAGGGATGGCGGACCGAAGTAGGAGATGAGGCGGGGACTGGAGATGCATGTGAGTGAGTGATTTGCAGATGTGAACTGTTTGCGGTTTTAAAACGGTCACGTTTCAACTGTTAGCGGTTAGCAGCTATGAGCGCTATGCTAAGGGTTGCTGCGGAATTTTTCACTGCCATTTCTCTCCGAAGGACGCATTAACGGCCTTTCGTTATCGTTATCATCTCTGGGACTTCAATCATGTCTATGTGGTCCATGTTGTGCATGAATTCAATTTGTTGTGTTTCTGTTCTGTTCTTTTTTTTCTGCTGTTTGTATTACGCTGCTATGTGTGAAATTTCCCCTCGTGGGACAAAAGGTATATTCAATTCAATTATTATAAAGTCATTTAACATAATCTACAACTATATATCCTGTTCTATAGGGTCATTGTGTATTACTGTCGCTGTCCAGTGAGAACCACATATGTCCAAAAAACCTCAGAAAAACCACACATGTTTACATAAATGTTTTTAATTAGTATTTTTTGGGTCAAGGCAAAGACACCAGCATTTTCAAAGGTCCGCATTAATATGATAAAACCTTTCTGATCTTTTAAAGGGCAAAATTAAATGCTCCATAAAGCATATTTTAATATTTCCCCCAAATCTATAAGAGAAAGTACTTTTATTGCTTGATTTCCAACTCATGACTCCTCACCCACACAAGGCTCTTTAAATTCACTCCCTGTGGCTAGAAAAATGCATGGAAATGTATAAGTATTACTTTAACACATTTGGATATGAACAATGTAGTACTCTTTGTCTGTAAAATGAAGCACTGTATGTCTGCAGTCATTCATCAGTACCAGTATTCGACACATATCAATAGGCTTTAATCACCAAATAAAAGTCAAATCTCACCCGTCTTTATTTTAATTTAACCTTTTAATGAATTTTTGACATACTTTATAAATGTGTTTTGCCCTCCACATCTCTCTGTTCCTGAGTGATCTTTCAGCATATTTAAATCATATCATCCTCTGAATCTTGGATGTTTTAAAAGTCAGATAAGTTACAATTTTTAATCATACATTTGCATAATTGAATTACCTAACCCACAGTGTTCTGACGATCAATTGCAAAAATTCTACTTACAATTTTAACTTCCTGAAACCCAGGAAATGTCCGGAAAAGTGGCTTGTTTTAATTGAATAATTGTCCATTATTAAAAACATCATTTCATTTCATTTATTTATCTCGAACATACATACAATAATAGCAAAGACAAATTAAAGATATATATACATGTATACACAGTCATACACATATATACCTACATACATTCCCATATATACAATATATACTGTCTTGTATGCATCTGCACACATACAACATGAGCATAACCCTACATTGTTCGAGAGGGGTCCTGCCCCGACCTTAACTGACAACTTGATTGCCAGACTTTATCGTACCTGAGCAGTAAACTATGTTCTTACCACTAGCAAAGCAAGATATACATTACATGAGTACACGCAGTCGACCTATCACACATACTGTACTCACCAAAAATATACACATATACGAATATAGATGTACAAAATGCAACACAAAAGCAACTAAACATGTTGCAACAGTTTTTTCAATGCATTTTTTTTTTGTGGAATGTTTTTTGCGATGGGCAACATTTTATTTTTCTATAAAGCTGTGAAACAAAGATACTATGGGACAGAAAACCGATAACTGGGTCTTAGGAGGTTAAAGTTTGTCAGGAGAAAGATTTGCTGTGTGTTATGAAAAAAAACTGCCAAAGTGATAGACATATGAAAGGGAAATATGTGCCTGAATGGATAATGCATAAAGATGAATTTACGGTTTACGGAAGATGAATTTACGGTTTTAACGGTTTACTGAGACGGTTTAGGAATGCAACTCTGGAGTTTAACCCATTAAGACCCAAACATTCACTGCTGACCAAAAGCATCTATGATATAAACCTGTTGATCCATTAATCTTAGCAATACGTAATAATAATTGGTGTAAATACAGTAATTAATTTTTTTCATGGTCATCAGCGATAACCCATGGGGGTGTTCAGAGGCTGTGTAGTTACCATGGAAACACTTTCATCGTGTACAACATTGATTCACCAGTAAAACCCACGGAGTTGAATCAATGACAGTGGATGAACACACTGGGTTTATGTTCAGTTAGTGATAACTTTGCTGAAACACGATCAGTAAATTCAATATGGGGAAAAAAAAACACAAAATACAGAGAATAATATTCTAAAAATTGGGGGAAAAAACAGTTAAATAAAAGAAAAGGAAAAAATATGTTTGGTAATTGCCACAATGGTAGCCTTGGGTCTTTATGGGTTAATAACATTTACCTTGAGTCCACTCTATTCTCATTTGGTTAATGACTCCACAGTTGCTAAAAAAATGTCCACGTTTGTGCTTAAAGTGCGACCATATGGTTGGTTTCTCTGCATGCTTTCATCGCTGAAATGGAAATCGAACAGCCCAGGTGCTATTTTAATAGTTACATCTATGTCAATTTTGCCCGGTGAAAGGACTGAAAGAGGCAAAAAAAAAAGGGGGGCAGAACAGTGTGGTGCAGAAGGAGAAATACCAAGAAAGTGACAGCGAAAAGCAGGGGGGAAGTGAAAGGGAACGCAGACACGGAGGTGAGAGTGCCACGAATCAAAGATGATAAACCAGAACATGTATGTGTGTGTGATTGGCCTGTCAGCTCCTGTTAGCGTGACGTTGTGTTTATGATTGTGTATCTGTGTGTTTGGGAGTAGATTTCTGGTTGAGTGTGTGTGTGTCTGCATGTATGTGTTTGTATAGGTGTGTGTATGTGTGCATGTGTGTGTGTGTGTGTGTGTGTGTGTGTGTGTGTGTGTGTGTGTGTGTGTGTGCACCTGCCAGACCTGACTCTTCAGTGCTTTTTAATGAGAAGGAAAATTCTTTGGGTGGCACGTTGAAGTCTCTGCAAACTCCAACGCTACGGAAAGAAAGAGGGAAACAGAAGTCTTAAGACTACAATTACAGTGACGCTCCCCTCGTATTTTGTGCAGCGGCGAAGACACAGGCGCCGCTCTGCGCCAGTCGCCGCCAACTCCCTTTGACGTTTCAGAAGGTTGAAAACGGGGGGTAAAACAGCCAGTGTCAGGGTTGAAAGAGAGCTTACAGCAGCAGTGGGAGTCGACGCCCTCCGTCTCCGTCACTCTACATGCATCTGTCGCACAGGCACAACGTGGATCTGTTATGTATCCCGCCGTTTTAGGAAGTATCGAATGGAGCTTCGTGACAGATATGAAAGTCAACAACGGATGAAAACGTCTGGAATCTAAGAAGTTATTTCATTCAAATATGATGAAAAAACAAATAACGGCACTTAGATGGGCCAATTTAGCAAAATTGTCACCCCAGTGAGACTAAAAACATCCAGATGATTGTGATTAATCAAAATTAATCCACTGGAATCCTTCAATTAATCTGATTCAAAAATTGGAATTGCTTGGCTGCGCTTACTAAAAAACATTTCACGTTGTCTCCATAGAACTGTTGACTGACGTTGCTCGGCGTCCGTGGCGTTTAATGACCAGAAATGCACTGAATAAAACATTTCCTTTAGAATGTGGGAGACGTGTACAGTTTGATGTTCTGAGCTGAGCCACAGAATGCTTATATTTTCACTGTATGTACCTGATGTACATGAAAATGCCACAGTTTTTATTTACGACTTCCAAATTGAGAAGCTGAAACATGTAAGAGACACATTAGCGCTCTAAGACTCCTCTAATAAAAGCCTAACCGACCGACCTGAGGTTTACAAACGAGGCACACACTGACGATGATGCAGTAGATAGTGGAGTAGTGGACCCACAGCGCGATCATTTAGCATCGCGCTGTTACTATTAGCACCACGCTTTGGATTTAATGGAGCAATTCTGCATCTGTTCCCTCTCGTCTTAAATCGGAACTTCACTTCTAAATCAGAAATGGTATTTATTAATAACTAAGAAGAGGTTTAGGTGGATATTGGGTGTGATTAGTGTGTCAAAAATAGCCTGCCAATGGATCCAGTGTGGTGAATTTCCAATGCGGATCCACCTGAACTAGAATGATGGTGTCAAAACATCATTCTAGTTCAGGTGTCACATAGGGATTAATATCAAAACTGTATCTAAACTGGGTTTGGCCAGTAAAATGCTATTATAATGTATAAATAAGGATAACTACACATTGTGGAAATTGGAAAATTACTTTCATAAAAATGTACATTTACAAACTATTCTTTCACAAGAAATATGAATGGCATGAATAGATGTGAATGTGTCTTAAACCCTATTCTGCCTGAATACTACATGTTTTAAGTCTTTGTAGATCCACTGTGATCTGTAAGATATAATGTGGAAATGAAAAGCCAATGTCATGGCCGGTCCATGCTGGGGCCGAGCTGGTCAAAGGACTAGATTAGATTAGATTGTGCTTTATCAATCCCTCAGGAAGGTTCCTCTGGGAAATCACTGAATACAGCAGCAGAATACAAAGAATAGAAAAACAAAGCAGAATAGATATACACAGTTGAATTCTTGTACAACACAGACAGTACATATGATTGAAGTCCAAGACATGATAATGAGTGACTGCGATGCGTCGTCTGGAGCCGAGTGAACCCAGTGTTAACGTCCTCATAGGCCACAGTAGCGTAGAGCTTTAGCCCCTAACTGCTAACAGTTCAAATGTGCAACGTTCAAAACCGCAATGAACAGATCAGAAACCGTAACCACCATCCGCCAACCACATCACCAGTCGCCCCCTCTCATCCACAAATTCTCCCTATAATGATAGAGTTTGGTGTGACTCTGTGAGCCAAAAGTGTCCGTTAACATCAGGGAAGCCATCCGCTTGTCCTGTTGTCCTCCCACTACTGTGGTTAGCATCAGCCACCAGCTCCTCCATCCTGCTGGCAGATCTCCCGCCACCCACAAACTGATGGAGAAGCTTGATTGCACTGTCTCCTCCACACCCGGTAGCTCACCTCGCTCCAGCACCTCCAGCACCTCCAGTCACTCCTCCGAATCACTCCAGAAACACGAGTCGCCCCCCCCCCCGGGAGTACACTGCTGGCACAACTCCAACAGCTGATCCCATCTCCAACAGCTGATCCCAACTGTAAAAAACAGGTCTGGCTTACGAAACCCCCACCATGGTATTGAAGAGGTCCATGAGAGTAGCAAACAGGCTGTTACCCTCATAAACACTTCAAAAATGACACATGTCTATGCCATACAAGAGTCCAATTTAACACGACCACAAGAATCGAGGCAGAAAAACCTAATGTAGAAAAAAAGACTTAGAGTTAGAGCTGCTGCAAAAAGGCTGCCCTGCTACAGCGCTAATTGTCATCTTCAACACCTGGGCCACGCTGCTTGGCTGTGGCTGATTACACAGCTGTTTAAGAAGCTGTTTTCCCAGCCAGCAGCATGGCCTCATAAATGTCTTCACAACTCCAACCTGCAATAAACCAGATATTCGTTGATTCACATGGACTCTGACCTGGACACTGGTTTGCCGTTGCTTCCTCTCTTTGTGTTCTCCTGATGTGATATTCATGTTCATGTTGAGCTTGTGTATTTCTCCCGTGTTTAGGGCGCCTGCTAATGGAATTATTCTTTGGTTGGCTGTGTGTTCTGTAGTAACCTTTTGTTTTGGTTAATTTTGTAGTTCTCCTGGTTTCATTGGGAGTAGTTAATGTTAGATGTTCTCGTTGTCTTTAGTAGTGTGTTTTGTATAATACATTCTGTTGTGTGTGTTTAAGTTAATAAATGTTCTATGTTCCCCTGCAATCCCATGCATTTGAGATTCTCCCCTTTTTTCCATTCATGACATCCAAGGCAGTATATTGTGAAAATGGCACCTAGTTTTCTTAAGAAATTTCAATTTGTTAATGTTATTCACAATTTTTTTAAAGAATAGTTTGGTAGAAACATTTCCTTAATGTAATTACATTTTTTTCACTCCAAAACATAGAGAAATGTTTGGAGTGGACACTGTTTAGAGGTTATTTTGCTTTTATTTTACTGATTCGCTTCAGGCCTTATAGGTCTGTATGTGGCCCTTGAACTAAAATAATTGGTAATATATTCAGTGCATTTCACAGATTCAACCAACAGGCTGGACCGGACCCTTGGGAGGGCCAGGTCTGGCTCACGAGCCATATTTTTGACACCCCTGATCTACAGAGAACCTAGTGTCGGATATTTCTAATAATGAAAGCCGTGTTAGTGCTTTGGTGGTTAACACTGTCACATTATATTAAAAAATACCAGGTTCATTTGCATGTTTCTCCAGATCCTCAACTTATTCCCAAAGTGCATGACATTAAATTGTGTCCAGGACTTGTGCTGTAATAGATTAATTGGTTCGTGTGAAATCCCCTCAGGTGTGAATGTGAGAGTGAATAGTTGTTATATGTCAGACCTGTAATGAACTGGGGACACATCCGGGATTGAATGGACTCCAGTGTCCATGTGACCTCACAGATGATTAAGAAGCACTTTACAGAACATGAATGAATGAATAAGTGGATGAACTTTAAAAAGACAAAAGAAAAGTAAAAGGGAATTAGATATGGATCAGTGGTGTATGTCAAGGAAGTAATAATTCTGTACACAAGTATGTTTTGGGAAAACACGTTTCCTAAGTCTCCTACTCCCATACAGTTTGTTTTCAATACAAACGTTACTTGAAATAAAGGAATTTTTTTTTTTTTCACTGGTGAATGTGACATATACCAGGGGCGTTCATGTCCTCAGGTCCATAGGTAAGACTAGTCCCAGGTGACTGTGGTCAGCTGTGACAACATATCGCACTTTTCAACTGGAAATTTCCGAGATATTCCACAGTCCAAAGTCATTCTCCCGACATGAAGGTAACAATTCACGTTGAAACTCTGGGATGAAGGCATGACCTTCCTGACAGGGACAAGTTTTTCTTCTTCAGCGTTGGCTCTCTTCAGCATCCCCAAACGAATGATGAAGGTTTCCTTATCCACCGCATCAGCTTTAACAAGATTTTTTGATCCTTTATAGATTTCATCAGCGTTTTAATCTGTTCTGGTTGAAAGTCTAGTTTTCAGTTGGCTTCAATTTGTTGAAAAATTGTCACAGACGTGTCTTTTAACGTGCAGAAAATGAACAGAAATCCTGAAACATACAATAATGTGCGAAAAGTTTGAACCACAAGTAGATTTAGATTCTAGCACAAGTAAAATGAATGGTACTTATATAAACAGATATTTTCCCACTTACATTTTCTATTATAATATCAAACACCAGACCGTTTTCAGGCACGTTATCCACACGAATATACATAAATACATCGTAAAACTCTATCATGAAACCAGGATTAGAGTAAACAAACATTACACATCCGTGGATGAGGAAGGTTGTGTCAAATACTATTACATTTAGGATCCTATAATTCCATGTCTTCCATTACTTTTTTCAGAAATGGTTGTTTTCAGTGACCTACATTGGAGTTTTCATGTGAATTAAAGGCAAATATATGGTTCTCCAGAAACGTTGCAACATGTAAATATATGTGTTTCTTACTTTCAGCAACAAAAGACAAGTGAAGTACAGTCACATTCAGTATTTGGTGTGACCTTTCTTTGTACTCTCCCTCTTTTCAACTGTTCTGCGCTGACATTGAGATTTACTGGTGTAAAACACTACTCCTAGTGTTTTACACCAGGTTTCATTCAATACATGTTCAGTTTTTCTTGCTATAACAGAGGTTATAATATTTTGCATCGTTAATACGTTTAGCGCATTTTAATAAAGAGACTGAGAACTCTACGTTACGCACAGAAATAACGCAGCTAATGACCCAAGACTTCTGCATAGTATTATATATGGTCTATTAAAGCAAGTTAAGATTAATTCATGTATTATTGACAATGAACAGCTGCCACAAGGGGAAATAAAGATGTGAAGTGCCCAAAAAACCCACAACAGAAGGAGGTAAATCTGGCCTATGCGTGCATGGAGGCAAGATGATATATATGAGAATAAATATCCATTAGCCTATATGATATTCATTTACACTTTTAGTTGTCAGTTTGGGATTTAATTTTGTATTTTTTTTGCATAAATAAGCAGACTGGTGAAAACATAAATCTGTACCTTTTCTGTTTCAGTGTTTAATGCCCCAACCCCCTTTAATGCGCAAATTATACCCATGACTCTTAATGACCACTGAGAACGAAGACAGATTATGTAAGTATATAATTCACAATATAATCAGCGTTAATAGAGAATAAATTATAGTGGCTTCATAGCAGTAGTTTGACGAGTCTCAGTCCTGGCGCCAAGTACGCCAGGTGTGCAAAACGTTCATAATGGTCCTTTTAGATTACAGGAATCTGTTTTGTTATTTAGTTATGTCTGCTTGTGTGCCTCGGTAAATTTGGTCTTTTTTAATAAAGAACTGCAAATACAGCCTCACACAAACACAGACGATTAACCGGGAGAGGAGCTGCTGAATTTCAATTAGTCCTTCAGTGTTTTCACCTGTTTCCCAGGCTGAAGGAGAGGAAGACCTCCTCTTGAGTGCAGACGCCAGGGTGGTGTTACTGGTGCAGCAGAGACACCTACTGGCGGCTCCCGGTACTGCAACCGCGTCTGACATCAGAGATTCACTTTGACGCTAATGCAGTCGGGTTGATTTAAATCCTCAGTGACTGATGTCAAATGAAGTCAAATGAATAGAAATGCAAACCAGACCTGTCCCCCGTCTGGATGAAATCAACCTGCTTTTATCAAACCTCACATCAAGAACGTGGCTGCCTTTCAATGGCTGTCAAAGCCTGAGCTTCTTTGAGTCTTATCAGAAGTCTGATCCCTGCCTGGGCTGTCTGTTCTCCACAGGCTGTGTCAGCCGCTTGGGAATTTGGGCAGACAGTGTTGTTACGTAGATATCTCGACATCAGGGCTGAGGGTGTTTCCCCCGGGAGATAAGGGAGCTCGATGGGTGACTGCATCTCAGCACGGCAGAGGCCAGTTTCCAGCCGGCGTCGGGCTGCAAATCGTTCTTCATCTATAAAGTTGAAGGTCAAAAACTAAAGTAGTCTGGACCTGCGGTGTGAGATTTCACTCCGACGTGACTGACATACAAACACTTTAACTTGTTTGTGCCAACTTGGTGTGTGTAGGAGGACATTGTCCACCAGAGCTGCATTGTACCGGATGCAACTGACACTGCGATATTATTTAAGGATGACAGGGTCGGTCGGTTTTATAGGCATGTGCATCTGTTCAGGGAATAAAAATAATAAAAGTTGACTGGAAGTTTTGGGGCTTTTTTCTTAGACTGAACTTTACTTCTTTGCAACAAACACAAAACTAGATGACTACTAGGATGACTCTTATGAAGTGATTATGAGGGGAAACTAGGTTGTTTTTACACTTCACATTGATGGCGCCGACAACAAAGAACCAAAATGAGAAAATTCCAAAAAGTGATGCACACTTTGCTAACACGCCTTTGTTATTAGTGTCTGATTTTTTGTTTGAGGTTACTCAGGTTATTCTCACCATAAATTGTTATACTAATGAATTTTGAAGGCTCTGAAAATGTCTTGCCGTTGTTTACTGACCTCTTGTGATTGAAATAACAAAGGCGAGATGACGTCCTTAGTTAAAGCTAATCATTGACAAATATGTCTCAACTTAAAATACAAAATTCATTTCTACAATGTTTGCTAAGTACATTGTCCCTTTTCATAACCTTGTCTTATGTAATTACAAGACTGAATGAATGCTGATGATGACTAAGTTAGCCTTGTATGTTACATTGTCCTCATAACATTATTGCAGAAATCGTATTTTTGTCCAAATTGTAATATCTAAATTATGAAATCTAAATATCTAAATAATATCTAAATTATATAAAACTTTACTCCCAGACACTACTGCTTCATTCAATCACATATCACAGTTTGGACAAAAATATAACTATTTATGCTATGAGGCTAACGATTAGCTTGGTTGCTAATGGTTTGCTAAGGTTGACATCTTGGATTTCAGACTATATCAATGTGAGCACGCTACAAAGGGTTAACAGTAGTTTTGTTTGGCAAACTTTATATATGCACGTGTTATTTTGGGAGAGATTGGTAACCGACCTGTTCCATCATTAAAATATGTGGAGGCACCAGAGAAAAAAATTAGATACTCATGAATTGAGATTCTTCACAGTCTAAGTACGAGGCTCATGTCTGGATTTTATAGTCTCTCAGCAGTGCCCCACTAGATTTATTGGAATGTTTCACCAGCCGTTACACTGTGGATTCACACTTCCAAGGACATAAAAAGACAGAGTTGGTAATGATACATCCCTCGTCTCACAACAAGCAGACAGGAAGGAGATTTCACTGTCTTTCCAATTCTGATGCAATGTCTTATTCATTACAAGCCTATTGCAGCCTTTGGAGATTCTCCCGCTTTGCTTTTTTTAGCCCCTCTCGGGGTGTGTACATCTGATATGGACTGGAATTATTTTGTATGTCAGAAGCTAGCTGTGATCTGCCTCGTGTGTTGTGGTCTTTAATGTGTTGAAATGCTAAAGCTCCCTAATGGAAGTAGGTGCACGCCTTTCGGTCTAATTCCCACACGCTTGATTTTTTTTTTTGGCTTGTTTTTATTTTTTCCCCTCTTTCATCGGCGGTCTCTGGTACATGTTGCGCACCCCATTCTTCCACCCTCATCTCTGTTTGTTCTGATAACAAGCGTAGAGGCGCACACAGGCTGCCCACAGAGAGACACCGAGCAAAAGAGCGAGTCACAGAGTCGAGGAGGAACACTCTGTTTTCATTGGAGACTCCTTGTGTTCCACTTTTGCCATAATGGCCTATTTGTGTACGACAATCTCTCTCCAACACCTCGCCTCTGATGCCTGGTTTATTTTAAACAATGCAGCGTATGCCTCCCCAGACATAATTATGCATGCGTCGGCGCACGTCTTCAGATGTGTGCCTGCGTGCCTGCGCGTGTTTGCCGACGTGCTTTTCCAACTATGTAGGAGGCCGACTCCTGCGCCTCTCATCTGTCAGCGCAGCAGGGTTGCTATGGGAACGACAGAGGGCCAACAGAAGTAATGAAGATGCTCTGAATTGTTGCAGGGTGACCTTGAAAGAGCCAGAGCAGCCTCGTCTACAGGTAAGATGCATGAGATGCGACGGCGTTAATAATCTACAGGATGGTAGACTTGCTTGTAAAAAAGGGAAAGATGCTGCATGTAGTTCATGTCATTCATGTAGTTCATCACCAAAGACACCGAGACAAGTGTCACCGCCTCGACCTCTCCCACCCATTTATACAACATCAAAATCATCCATCTTGTTCCTGTCAGAAGTAATAGACATACAACAGCAACAGTGCTCGAATTCGCTTGATTTTATTTCGACTAAAGAAGTCCGTGTTTCATTTGTGCCTCATTGTGCTTGAAAACAGAACCATGAACTAATTGGGATGTTTGTAAAGATTTTAATGACTTTTTTTTAATTATGTTTCAAACTGACACAGACAATATACAGAAAAAATATATAACAGGGCTGTCCAAATGAAGGCATTAATTGGAATTAATCCAATAATAATAATAATAATAATAATGATATAATTGACCCATGACTACAAAATATCCAAGACAGAACAATTGTTTGAAGCTGTTTTGTTGAAACCATTAAAGCTGTTGAATAAAAAAC
>JAPTHA010000023.1:25220705-25239264 GCA_029814585.1 Gymnapogon annona | reverse complement strand
AATAAAAATGAAACTAACAATAACAACTTAAACTACATGTCATGAAATTTATATATGTATACATTTCCTGACATGCAGTTTTTAGTTTCATTTTTATTATCATGAAACAATTGAAGTTTGACCCAAAATTGATTTACATTTTTAAGTGACACTGTTTCCAATTTGTTAAAGGACTGTGTCTGGAAATGATACACTGAAGCTTTGAACCACAGTCTGTATTGTTAATGGGAGACACTGAGAATCCATCATGTTAGTTTGTGAGTACTTCCACTGTGACTTCATGTCAACAGAACTGAAAGCCCTTTTCATTAATGTGATCATTATGCAACATGCAAATGCACCATGCATATGTCACTAATAATCCACGCTGTAGACCGTTATGGAAAAGCAAGAAGAAGACAAGGCTTTAAAGACACAAACAGAAGTGAGACTGTGATAAAGAAGTTGTCTGTGGAAACCGCAGGGGAAAACACTGTGAAAATCTAATTATGAAAATGAGTAGGAAGCTCAAGTAGACAACTGGGTGTTTATGAGCCGAGCACAGCTGCATCACTGGGATGTACTGTATATTGAAAAAGTAGAAATCATAAAGTGTTCTTCGTTCTCAAAGGCGCAGATTTACATATGGACAGTGGGGACGTGTCTCGACAAATCCTCAGCGAAGGTATGATCGTCCCTGCCGTTGTTTGTGGGATGTCATTCACGCTGTCACGTCTTTCGGATCCAGATCTAAAGCATGTAGAAGTGGAGTTACACCTCATAAAAAATGCTTCGTACTCTGTCGCCAACACGTTAAAGAGGAGAAACACCAGGAGCATTCTCACCACCCAGAATATAAGTAATTAAAAAAAAAGAATGAATAATTAACAATTGAACTCATCAGAAGAAGCCGTGTTGACATTCTTTCTCATGTGGGAAATCTTGTTAATATTAACTAGCGCGCTAACCCTGCGTCTGTCATCTGTGGAATAACAATGAGGGTGTCAGCAGGGGTGGTGTTTATGGGTGAACGCAGAAGGTTGGGAGAAGAAATTCAGTGGGAGAATGCAATGAAACTCTTCCCGTCGGGTTATTATCTTAGTATGCGGTAAACACGGCGGCGTGTTTAGAGGAGGAACAGGATACAGAAGCACGTTCAAGGTTGTAGGTGAAGTCCACATTATGAATTATAGCCTGGTTTATGAATAATGGACATACTTGCACATACTGCCTGGTAAAAAAAAAAGGCCACTCAGTATTTTGTTGGAGCGCCTTTAGCTTCAATTACGAGACACATTTGTTACGCAATATCACAGTGTGTCTACAATTGTTACCGTCAGTCATTTCCTTTTAACAAGATGCAGTGATGACAGAGAGTTGGATCGCTATGTATGGCTAGCTCACCATGTTAGACGAGATTCGATTAGATACATAAAATAAGATCAGTTGAGACCAGATTACATCAGAATGATTAGATGAGTCTCCTCGTGCATCAAATTAGGCCATTTTACACCCAGTGCTCCATGAAGAAAACAACCAAACACGCAAAATATTTGACATGTAATCTCTTCACACTGGCAGCGATGGGAGTTTGAGACACCCGTTCCAAGTCGTTTTTCCAGAAATAGTAATGGATTGAGCACCACCTGGAGCCTCATCTGCTGTGCGGGTGTCCAATCAGTCTAGACCATTGTCCTCTGGACCCATGTCCAGGTGACGAGACGGACACCATCCTCCTCACATTAACTCCTCCTCATCATCAAAGTCCGTTTGATTACAAGTTCACGCCGCTCCACACCTTCGTCATCTTTCTAGTTTTTCATCTTCTACACAAACATACTAAGAGTGACCAGACATCAGCAAATCCAGCTCCGTCGCTGTTGTCCTCACATGACGTCTGGTTCACACAAATGATTGGCTCCTTCCTATGTGAAGCTATGGAAGCTCAAATAAATTGACTTTAATACAAAAAAAAAAAAGTTGCCTTCCGGCTGTGAAACTCGCACCTGTGTAGAATAACTCCTGACAGCTCGCAGAAAAAAATACTGTAGTGATCGCAGAGGCGGTCGCAGGGACTGAAATGTGTGCTGCAAAGCATTATGGGGGTTCATGGTTTTGGAGATAAATTTTGTTATTGTGATTTAATTTAGGGTAACAGTGCTGTTAGTGTTTGTGTTCTATTGTGTTTTATAGTTCAGTGGGCCTATAGTCAGTTAGGAAAAGTGTTATGTGTTGATACCATGAGTGAGAAGTATAGTGTGTTTGATGTTGTCCTGGCATTGTTTACATCATGGTTCATGTGTAATCAATCAATCAATCTTTATTGACTACACATGCAATTCACTTTTCATACAGAAAAGTGAATTGCAAAGTGCTTTACATGTTAAAAACACTCCCATAAAGAAATAAAAAAAGCAAATACATAAATCAATATAAATAATAATATAAAAGCACCCATTTGGGCCAGGTGTAGAAAGAAAACAAATCTCTCCTCATGTATAATCAATCAATCAAACTTAAATAAAGTCCTTTTCATACAGACAACTGGATCACATAGTGCTCAGGTGTCAAACATGTGGCCCGGGGGCCAAATCCAGCCCGCCAAAGGGTCCAATCTGGCCCTTCAGAGGAATCTGTAAAATGATGAAATAACACTGAAAATATGAAAGATAATATTAGTTCAGGTTCCACCTTCAGATCAATTCAATCTCATGTTGGTCAGACCAATACAACACTAACACTACATACTATACAATACAACCTAATAACTTAAATATACTCGCAACTCCAAATTTGATCATGTATTCACAGTAAAACAAAGTATTATTTAACAAAAAATTTGAATAACCTGAACAAATATGAACAAATGACTTAGAGGTCAGAGCAATTTTAACAATATTCTGCCTGTTATAATGTACTGTAAATGTTAAACTGAAGTACACTATTCTTAAAATTACACTTAACCTTTCAGTTTGTTCCTGTTTCTTCATGTTGCTTTAAAGGACAGTTTTTAGATGTGAACATTTTCGTCATATAATTTGACTTGTTTCACTCTAAAAACATAGAGGAAAGTTTGGAGTTGACATTATTTAAACATTATGTTGGTATTATTTTACTAAAAACGCTCCCACCCAAACCACCCCCCTCTATTTTGTAGAAACAGACAAAAATAAATAAAAAATGCCAAAACAGAAAATAATATATAATATAATGTTAATATAAAAGCACCCATTTGGGCCAGGTGTAGACAGAAACCAAATCTCTGCTGTGTGGGACAGTCTTCCACACAGGTGATGCCTTCAGGGGTTTAAAAAAAAAAGAACCAAAAAACTGACCTATTTGCACTTGAACTATAGTTGACTAATTCATCCTGTAAAATAAACCAGGCCATGATATTCATATATTTATGAGGATGGAATCATATTAAAAGGTTGATGGTTGCTTTGTTCTGAATTAGTTTTCTTTTTTGCCTTTACCTACTGCTCGTGAATCATTCATAGCCAAGCCACCTTTTAACATGTGCTCTATTTAGCCTGTTGTAACACACAGACGGGGCTACTACGGGCCTATTATTAGAGCCGTTATTAGTCCTGAGACCGGAGGAACACCTGGCTGAGAGTAAACCCCATTCCCTTTAATAAATGAACCAGTGCGCCAGGGCTCCTCCACAAATATAGGTTAACACAACACAGCCCGGCGCGCGGCTCTCTCTCCCTCTCTCTCCGGATTGTACCATCACAAGGCTTGAACGTGAACTTGTGCGGGGAAAGCCGCAGATGAATACTTCATCGCTGACCCACATAATGGCGATATAGGAGGCTCGGTGAGCGTGGGGCTGCGCCGTGGAACCAGCCCTCTCCTCCGCTCTCGGTGCGGAGGGGAGCCGTAATTCCGCCTCCCGGTCATCCCTTCTCCGGTTCCTCCTCCCGCTCCTGCTCCTGCTCGCATCCACGAAGACGGAGGGAGAAGAATAACGCGCCCCGAGGAGCGACGGCGAAAACCGGCCGGGGGGGGTGGGAAAGTAAGTAAGTAAAGCGCCGGTGTGGACGTGTCGTGAAACGGCGTGGATGCCGTGGGTGTGCGTGTTTCCACTTGAGCATGTTTCCACGACTCCTGGGCTCACTTGGAAAGTCGCGGTAGTACTTTGTCTGCCGGTATTTTCGTTACTCGTTACGTCGCGCGACGCTACCGTGACCCGGAATCCCGCTCAAAGTTACTGTGTAATCAAGAGTTCAGGTGCGTAACGCGCGCGCGTCGACGTAGTGGATCCATCAGTAACGTCTCAAGATAACGCGATACTTTAACGTAGCGTTAGTTTGAGCGGTTGTGCGTCCATTTAATCACCTGTTCAAATAGTACAATATCAGTCAAGTTTCATGCACGCATAGATAGATGGATGGATAGATACATAGATGGACAGATAAATTCATGACTTGTTTGGTTATTGTCATTTCACTGCTGCAACCCATTAAAGCACGTGAACAAATAGAATATTGTTCTTATTTATAGATAAATAGATAGACTTAGACTTCCTTTATTGTCATTACACAGACACACTCAATGAATCTGGTAACGAAATGTCATAGAATTGGCAGCTGATAACCCAAAATAAATATGGAAAATAGAAAAGTGCACAGTTGATGAAATGAATCCAAAGCCAAGAGTGTCTGCAGTGTAGATGATAGATATGAGCTTGTGTATACTGTATTTTCTTAAATGTTGATATATCTTTAAAAGTATAACAGTAATATTTAATATGCAACGGCACAAATATTTGAACATAATAACCTGCATTTATGTGATTAACATTCTGGCATCATAGATTAATAAGACGCTACAATAAAGTGTGGACAAAGCTGTCAGTTTCCAGTTATATTCATCAGGATAATGTTGAAATAAACAACCCAGAGACCTTCTAAATTGTGAAATACATATTCCAGGTCCAAGACTGATGACCACATGCATATATGAGCGCGTTGTTGTGTTAGAGCCATGGTTAATGTCTCAAGATAAGGCAATACTTTAATATAATGTTGGTTTTTTTATGGTTGTGGATCAATTTAACTGCTCTGCTTGATAATATTTAACCATAATATCAGTTAAGTTGCATGCACACATACACTATTATGTTGAAAATGCTACAGATCCACAAAAACATGCTTGAATTTAAAAATGACAATTATTACAGTAAGATTTTATTATATCCATCCATTTGTATTACCAAATGGTAATTTGGTAATACAAATGCATGGATATAATCAAATGCGTTTGTATAATTTGCATTCTTATATGACAACATGTTAAAATACTGTTATAAAGTGAGGACAAAACCACCCCTTTCCTGTCATATACATCAGGATAACATTGACATAAAGGACCAAGGGGTTTATTCAATTGTGCAATACTCACTCCAGACCCACGTGCATATACGAGCACCCGTTCAATAATACCTCATTGTTTACATCGCCTGTCAAAGCTCTGGTAGGTTTTTATTTTCCCTTCCCAGCCCATGAAATGATGATTGATGATGATGGATCTATTGTTGCAGTTCTCATAACAATGATTTGACTATAAAGACGGTCCGGGGCCTTATCTGAAAGGTCACTTATTCAATATTCACCACGCCTGTCTGTCTCCCCGCTGTCAGCAGATGTGTAGAGGAAGAGCAACACTAGCATTTCTTTCTCATTCCCTCGAGGGACACTCACACTTTGCCTTTACTTTCACGCTTTGTTGCAAAGTTGCACTCATTAAGACTAAGTACAGTTACATAAGACTCTTTGTGCATTTGTGAACCAACGTTCCGCCGTATAGTGTTGATTTGTCTTTGTTGTTTCCATGCAAACGGCGGCTGCACAGTTTCATTTTTCATGACCTACAAACACACATTTGGACATTCAGAACAGGAAGTGTCTCTTGCATAAAAAAAAAAAAAAAGCAGCAGCGTTATCCTTTGCCAGGCGTCTGTTTTCAGTCTCCCTGATGAATCTACGCTCAGGGTTTGTTTTGTTTCTGCTACATGTTTCAGGTTCTAACTCGTCGCTATCTTTGTCTGTCCGTTGCCTGGTGCTGGGAAGTACCGTGTAGTGGATTTATTAAAACTATTTCTGTAAAAAAAAAAACAAGGAGCTGCATGCTTTGGCTGAGAGATACGGTTCATAAACAGCGATCGGACGATGCCCAATAGTGAATCCACATTGATCCAAAAACCTCACATGTCCGGTGAGTCTGCTGCTGATTTCTTGGTGTTTGTTACTATGGCTGACCTTTTTTTTTTTACGATGCACATACATCACAACACAATTGTGCTGAGAAACAGAGCAGTATTTCCTCCTGGGATTCAAACCCCTAGTGCCGTCACAGTAGCCTCCAAAAAAAGTTCACCTCATTTATCCTCCCTCCACTTACCCCCCCCACCACCACCACCATCCTCCACCTCCTTCTCCCTTTTTACTTTTCCGTCCTAATCCTTTCTCATTTCAGCGCGCATTGATTACTTCCTTGCACGCACACACTCATTAATACCATTTGAGTCGATTGCCATGCAAAGCGTGCAGCGGTTATGTTGAATCGATGAGGTTCAATCCTGGCCTTGGCGTAAGGTTTTCCAGCACAGAAAGGGGAGCGGAGGGTGGAAGTTCTTCCTGTCTGGAGAAGTTGAAACTAATATTGTGCGTCTGTCAGTCAGCCGTTAAGGATGCCGAGCCAACTCCTTTTGACAAGCCATAAGTGACATTTTGGAAGTCTAAATTGACAGCAGTGCTCCAAAGCCAGAGTGTGATTGACAGTTGGTGGCAAAGACTTTCATATCTGTTTAAAAGGCTGAATTATACACGTTCCTTGCACTGAACACAGCTCAAGTGTACAGTGAGTACTTTACTGTGGTGCTGGGCAAGAGCTTTGTTTTGTCATTAAAGCGTTCCCTCTGTTATGTGTGGATGACTTTTATTAGCAAGCTTGTGAAATTGATCATAAATAGCACTTGGGTTTTGTGGAAATATTTCAGTCTCAGAATAGATGGTGTGATTGTTTTAAATGCGCGCAGCTATTTGGAACTAAATACACCTTGTGGTTGGTTCAGTTAACAAATGTAAAAATAACATTAAATTGAGCTTGGATATGTGAAGGCAGGCGCGAATTCTCACTGGTTTGATTCAGCTATGAATCATCAACATACGATGAGAGCGCATCACACCCGCAGTTTTATACATACGTTTTCGTCACGGGTCTTTTAATAAATCTGTCGGCATGAGTTGTTCACAAAGCTCTTTCGAAGATTACATTTGAGTTGCAAAGTCGTGTTACACTTGGAGGTTTGGGCGAAAAAAAAAAACACATAATGATTTTTTGAGGTAAAAAAAAAGATGACAAGTAGAACAGGCACCAAAAAAATATCATATTTCATTAATGTATAATTTTCTCTTCTGGCAGTCTAAAGGAAAGTGGTGAGGGGAAAGTGGAAAGTGGGTCAATGTTGAAAAGTTTGCCTGGGTAAACACGAGTCAGAGTATGTGAATGACTGGAATAATTGGTACAGATACAAAGATACGTGACTGTGTACTAGCCTCGTCCTGTTTTTGACTGGATGTGTACATTACAGTGCAGCATCAAACTAATAAATTCACACAACGTTATACACTTGCACAACTTAAACACTTAAACACAGAGGCAATTAGTTGTACGTTAAGGGCACATGAAGCGACAATCAACATCTCTGAAGTCAAGTGCAGGAGGTAGAAAAACAAGAAGGTAATTCAGCAAAGCAAAGATGTGATGGGGGAGGGAGGTGGGGGGCTGGACCCTCCTTCCTTATTGTTTAAAAAATGGCTGCTCTCAGCACAACCAAAAATAAGCCTGAATAGGAGCAGCAAAACAAAAACAGCGATACATTTTAACTGTGCCCAGCCAGCGGCAGCGTTGACAGTACAAATGAACAGGCATTGTAGTGTATGCTAAAACGTGAGCAAGAGTGTGTGTGCGTGTGTGTGTGTGCCGGTAGCAGAGGTGGATGAAAGCCGGTGTACCCACTGTGATAAAGGCCTGGGATGTGTTTTCCAGACCCCTCACCGTCTTGTGATCCTCAACAGGGGAAACACACTGCTGTTGTACCAGTGTATGCATCTGTGTACCTGTAAACACACAACACTCACCCTAATGCACTGCTGCTCAAGAGTTCCGGGGGGGGAGGGTGGATGTGGACTCTGATGTTACTGGAGCAGAAATGGCTTGGCTATGATGTTGTGGAACACATGTACGTGTGTGTGTTACATATTTCAGACAAATGTAGTTGTGAGTTACATGCAACATATTTGAGAATCACAAATATCTCAAATTATAGGGAAGGTTGTATGTACTTACAATACAGTATATCTAATTGTATATTGTGTTATGTGGGTTTAACCACTTATAACCTCAGTACACCTGTAATTGGATATTTTTTTATAGTTATGATTATTCTACCGATTAAACCTAATGTCACTAACTTGCAGCAGATCATTTTTTTTTCTATAATTTTAAGTACATTTAGGCAGTCAGGGGTTATATTAGCCCATATGTAGTGGAATTATGATTACATATATGATTATGATACTGATATAGACATAATATCCATGCTGTGTTAAAATTGAGTGATATAGTTTGTGTGTTGTAATAAAAAGGGATTAAATACATGTTTACTTCTTCCCACTAAACACTAAATTTTTAATGAGTATTTCTTTGGTACAATAGTACATATTTTTGTTTTGGTGTTTTTGCTTTGTGGAGTTGCTTGGGGCCTTTGCATTTGTCGGTGGTTGTTTTGTGCTTTGTTTTTTGTTTTTTAATACGTTCCAAATAACTCGCCCAGTCATTCATTCAAAGTAGCTGATGCTTTGAAGGGAAAGTCGACCCCTTATTATGCTCTGAAAGTCAAGCGCTCAAGCCTGACACCGGGCAGGAGTACACAAAACACACACATAAAAGCGGTGGAAGAACCGTTAGGGAGTTCATTCCAATTTTGCTGACAGTAGATAGGTCTTCCCATTCTCACTCTCTATCACATCGTAATTACTTATAAGGCCACGGGGATTATGATGTCCCCAACTCCCTCTGTAATAGAGGCGGTGCTCCATATAACCCTTTCACTTTGGTACCCGGGCTCCATCACCCCCCTCATTAAGCAGTCCCTCCCTCTTATTATCCCCTCATGTAACATCCTCCATCCATTAACTTAACCCACTTCTCCCACTCCTCACCTCACTCCATCTCCTCTATCTCCATTTTCCCTATCTCGATATGACTCCTTCCTTGCGCTCTGCTCTTTTCTCCACTCGAGCCTTCACAGCGCTGCCACACTGGATCAGCTCACTCTAATTTGACTCCTACACAGCAGTCGGTGAAAGGGAAGAGAACCACTATGCCCTGAATATGCGAGCGTTAGTGTCGGGGAGGGGAGGGGTCTGTGTGTGCTTCAGGGACATATATGGTACAATGTAGTACAGTGGAAAATGACAATGCATTGTCCCTTACGTAACCAAGCGCCTCCGTTGTTGCAGACACGTCATGTTGGTGGTTACATCAAGGAGTCGTTTCTCAGCTTTGCTAATGTTTGCGTTTTCCTAAGTGGCTGTATCTATTTCTGTCCTGTCGCCATGGCTTTTGGTGCAGGAGCAAACAATGTGCAGTGACTTCTTGTGATTGCATTCACCATGGCTTCCACTGCATCCAAGTCTCACATGGAAACCCATTGTCTCGCACAAAACAAACGTCTTGTATAGATGTTTGTGTAGCTACTTGTCATGAAAAAAAGCAAAAACCTGGTTGAACCTACTGTGTGCTGTTGTCATGGCGATAGTTCTGTGTAAGAAACATAAGTATGAAATCTTAGTCCCGTGACTTGGCAGACAGGGGGCTTCATATCCCATGAGAGCACTTGTTGTTTATCCTGATGCCTTTGGAATCCTGTTGGATGACCTTTGATGCCTTCCAGTTTCGCTCTGTTGTTCACAGGCAGCTGATTTCCCAGAATCCCTTGAGTTAAGGGTTTCATCCAAAGTTTGTATTATAGCTCTCACATCTGATGTCATGGTGATGTACACCACCGTGGTCTACTTTTCTTGGGCTTAAAGTAGTTCTGTGTGATATTGATATTCCAAAAGCAGGGTCAGTCTGGTACCAGAACACACTTGGTTCTACCAAAACCACCGTCGAATACACGCTACATTCTTGAATAACGATCGCTGTTTACACACATCTCTATTACAGTATCATTGAGTTTTCCTCTTAACACAAAAACTCATAGCCACGTTTTAGTCTTCACATGCTGCATCAGCTGATAGTTTACATTGAAGCTCTGATAGCTTAGCTTGATTTATAGATTGAAAACAGCCACAGTGAAACCACACACCACCTCTATTTTTTTTCTTTGTGTTGTGAGTAGCTTCAATAAAGATACATTTGGAATCTTTATCCAAACAAAGATAGAAGTAATATAGTTTAGTCTCAACTGTGGATCAACAAATGGTTACTTACTAACATCCCATAATAACGTTATTCCTTCACAAGCCTCTGAATGAAACTTAATCGTGTAGAACAGGGATATCAAACTTATTTCACTCAGGTGCCACATTCAGGTACATTTGAACTGAAGCTGGCCGAACCAGTAAAATAATACCATAATAATGTATAAATAATGTCAACTCCAAAGTTTTCTCTATGTTTTTTAGAGTGAAACAAGTCATGTTATATGATGAAAATGTTTACATCTAAAAACTATCCTTTTTCAAGCAACATGAATAAACACGAACAAACTGAAAAGATAAGGGTAATTTAAACAATATTATACTTCAGTTTAACATTTACACATTTACTGTACATTATAACTCCAAATATTTAATAACAGGCTGTTGTTAATGTTGGAATGTTGTTAAAATTGCACTGAATTTTAAGTCGTTTCAGGTTGTTCAGAATTGTTCAGGTTGTTGACATTTTTTGTTAAATACTACTTTGTTTTACTGTAAATACATAATAAGATTTGGAATTGGGAGTATTTTTAGGTTATCATTTAGTATTGTATAGTATGTAGTGTATTGGTCTGACCCACCTGAGATTGAATTGGTCTGAATGTCGAACCTGAACTAATATTATCGTTTATATCTTCAGTGTCATTTCAGCATTGCACAGATTCATCTGAAGGGCCAGACTGGACCCTTTGGCGGGCCCGATTTGGCCCCCGGGCCACATGTTTGACCCCTGTGATGTAGAAGAAATGCTGACATTTCAGTATCAAACTTCATTCTTGTGATTTAGATCTGTGTCCAGTGGAGGAAACGACAACAGTGTTTAAAGCTTTTATTTCTTTGTCAATTTTTAACTCTAAAAGCTGCTCCTTTGTGGTTCTCATCCCATCTGGTAATTTTACGATAAATTGCTCAAACCAGACTCTCTTAGCATTCCCAATAGTGGTCACATAAGCCCACCAGCCCATGAGAGAATTTCAGGTGATTTTTTTTTGAAGTCCATTGCATCGGACAGACTATTGGCATCAGTTGTCATTTGCCCATCTGTCTGTTGTGGAATATCTTTGGGGTGAGGTCTGCAATGTTTGTTCAAAGAATCGGGAAATATTGTTTTTTTTTTATTTTATTTTATGATTGTTTGACATTCTAAAAATCCTATTGATTTATAATGGGGAAAGATTTCCAAGTGTTCCAAAAGTCAAATGAATGTTGATTAGTGTCTAAATATTCCATTGGACTTCAGGACCCGTAGTCCTATTTTGATAATGTTTCAGATATTTTTCTCTCTCTCTTTATACAAAACTCATCCCTTTTGGTTTCAGGTTTGGTCATTTCCATCCCATATGTTGTAGTCTGTTGGCTCTCATGTGCTCAGTGGTTATTCTGCTTTAGTGTAGTTTGTTGTGTTGTTTTGTTGCAACAGAAAAAGTAATGAGAGATATTCCCATAAGTCGATCGAGCTTCGGAACCCCCAAATACACCAAGTTTTTATTTAAACAGATGCCTTGGAGTTATTTTGGTGACAACTTTTCCACTTTGTTGTAACCCTCTGGTGGGACTAATTAGTCCACCACAGTCTGGATAATGATCACAATGCAGCTGTTGGTAAGACAAAACAGACCAGTGTTTATTTCATCTGAATGCTGTCAATGTTGTAATCATATCAGTCCAAGACGATGCAGAATTTTAAGATACGACAACAAAAAGTGTCACATACAGTTTAACGTCCATAAACCAGAGGTAACTCAGTTTAGATGATGCACCCGTGTGTTTTAGAAATTTGAGTCAGGACTGATCTATATAATATATTTTGGCCACATTTACAATCAATAGACACCAATAAGATGTTCAGTCTTTTTGACTTTAAGGAGCTTCCTGGAAAGTCTGAACCACGGTTTTTAGTTTTAAACTTCACATGCGTTCACACACGTGGGTACGCAACAGTGATGGATTTGTAGAAGGGCGTCCATCTGTTATCATCACGTTGGTAGTTTGTTGTGCAGCCGTTTTTCATTTCTGTAAAGAAACCTGAATGAACAGTTTATTTTCAGAGACACTTTGCTGTTGATATTCTGGCATCATTATCAGCAACACTGACTCAAAGCCCAACACACCAGAGTAGTTTACAAATGAGTGTCCTTACGTAAAAATATTATTGTCTGCAACCGGGAAAGATGAACAACTTTTGCTTAACCCATAATGTCCCAGTTTTAGTTTTGTTAAAAAAAACACTTTGCCATTTATTTTAATATTGTTGTCTGCATTTTTGCATTTTTAATGCAACCATTGTTTCAGGGTGAACAGATGATTTGATCACAGGAGTCCACTGCAGGAGCACATGAATAACTGAGCATCTCACGTTGATATTATCAGATAACATTGGCAGAGCATAGTGAAAACCACCTTATACTAAAGAGAAATTCATATCATTTACAGAAAAAAATGATGCTTCATAGGGATGAAAGCAATAAATCGCCACATGTTGTAAATGCACTGACACTGCAGATGTTTATCAAGAGCACACATCGTCCAATATGTCTCAATACAGTTTATTTTTACTAAAGATACAATATTCCATTCCTTAGTTGAAAAAAACGTCTGTCTCTTTATGACCAGAGTCTATTCTGTTTATTTAATGGAATTTTATAGAAGAAGGTGCAGCTCACCCATACTGTCCCCTGCTGGTTCCATTATCAGTCGACTTCTGTGATCTTTAACGTTTTAGCCATAGAATAGTAAATTATCACGCCACCGATTGAGACTGAACTTTAAAGGTTAAGTGTGTGAAACAGTGACGGTTTTAGTTCGTTTACAACAGTTTTATGGTCGAATCATGGACCAAACACACAATCTCTCATATCCTCAAAAATCAAAACGGAAATGATCAAAGTCCCCAAACATGTCAACTCATCACAGCTGACCTTCTGCTCCACTGCACCACCAGACCATCTTTTACATTTAAGAGCATCATGTGAGGGAATTGATCCAATTGGCTTCTTCTTAAAAGCTTTGTCCTTGCCTGCAACACTTTTCCATTTACTGCCAACACTGACTTCATGCGTCTTAAACTGAGGATTAGGATTTTAAGCTTTGCAGGTACTCTTACTTTCTCCATTCTTATGGCTTTTTGTATGTTTCTGATGGTTAGAGAGCGCAGCTCCTACACAAATGGAGTGACAGTAAAACCAGTGCAAGAAAAATAAATATGCTTTCAACTCTCCCCGCCCGTACGTGACAGCACACTTGAGTTGCTACGGTGACAGTGTGTTCACTTTTGCAGCATCTGTCATCTCAAAATGCAGATACACATGCGTGAACACATAAATAAAAGGCAGGAAAACACATAAGGACGCCAAGCCGGAAGAGGTGTGTGTGTGTTTGTGTGTGCACGAGAGAGGGAAAGGGGGAGGGGGGTTGTTTGCCTTTTAAGGGAGATAAGAGAAATGCCAACTGCTCGGCAACAGCCCCAGCCAACAATCAGCCACAACTGATTTAGCCTGGGCTCTCTCATCCTGGAGACCTGGACTCTACCAGGCCAGATTCAGCCTGCTAATTCACTTCATCAGAACTGACACCGATCCAGGAACAGCTGGGACGCAGCATTGTGCCATTTTAATCATCTGTAAAATATGTAAATGACGATATTCACAGTGAGGTAGCCAACAGTGGCAGTATTTGGAGATGATTGTAGGTGATTGTCCAGCTCCATAGTTGTAGTGATATTACTCTGCTGATCCTGTCGCTGCAGCCTCTGTGTGATTTATTGCAGATGGCGTATCTTCTGTTTAGGCTCACACAGTGGAGATAAGATTAGCAGGAAGGCCCACCATTGGTTTTTCTGGTTCTCTTGGGGGGGCTGATGGATCCCGGTTCTCCAGGTGCCCTATTGATCCACAGGTCAACTCTCTGACTCGGAGCTGTATCTGTACTGTATCTGTTGAGTGACTCTCCGCAGCCCAGGACCTTCAGACTCTGTTGAGGCAGCACATTGACATAATCCAGCCTGGAGCCTGAGTGGCCAGGCAACCCAGCGCTTCATCTAATCTTCGAGCTGACTGGCGGCAGGATGTGTGTGGCAGCTGCCTGGTTCAGATGGGGTTGCGGATTTGTCTGAATAACTGGTAGAATGTGTCTTATGTTCACATACGTAAGAAGAAACTTGCAGGGTTTGAGCCGCTGCAGCTCAGAGGATGAGGAAACCCCTTGTACAATGTATGTGCAAATCCTCAAGTTCCACCATAACTTCCTTTACTCTGCTCTTTGTGGAACTGCTCTGAACTTTGTAGAGATTACCTGTCAATGAAGCGGAGCAGTAGGAGCTGCTTTTCCTTTTGAGTTGCCTTTAAGTGAAGTTTGGACTTTTCTATGTCATCTATGTCCGTTCATCCATGGTTACTCACTGACAGTTCCTGTGGGGGGGGGGGGGGCTTTTCCACAGAAGCAGAAAAGCAAAATTTGTCCTTTGTTGCGTTTTTCGGAAAGTCCAACATGACAAACCTGAAGAATAATATGAGAGTGGAGAAGCCTTTTGGGGACTGGTAATGAAAGGTGTGTTGTGAGAGTTTCTAACACAGTCTTCCTTGCAGTGCAGTACATAATATCTCATTAATGATAGGGGTGGTACCCAGTTCTAACCTGGGTTAAAGTTGGAATGGTTTGAGACAGTGATCCGTTGTCGGTAAAAAGGGTAATAAAAAAAATCTAGCTCAATCTGTAAAGCTTTCACCACTATTTTTCTGTTGAATAATTTTATGATCTGGAGCTTAAACTGCTAAAGGGCTATTTTCAAATCCACCAGCATCTGCTGAAGCAAATAGAAGCAGATGTTCAATCTCCACATCCTTCAAGACAAATCTATAGCCAACTGCTACTTGGTCATGATATGTCCCTTTTTAAGCTTAACAGATACTTTATTTTGTTAAATCTTTTGAAAACCTTTTTTATAAAGTATCTTGTGATTGTTATGCTACTGATGGCCACTGGGGTTGGATTTAAAAAGCACCCATTGACTTGCACTGAACTTGTGTAACATTCAAATAATGTCAGTGGAGGATTCTGGTCACGTCCTGTTTTTTTTTTTTTTTATTTGGAAGACCTAAAGCGTTATGTGGTGATCCATTATTAGATTTTTCCAGTTAATCAGATCTCAGGTCAGACAGCAGCTTTAGTATCTGTCAAATCAGGCTCAGAGTTTATTCAATAAAACACATTTCCTCCTATCAGACAGTTCCACTGCTGTTGTACTTTATACTTTACATTAATGTAAGACATCAACTAAGCATTTCTCGAGAAGGACATGTACTTCTGCTCCTTGTATCCAAATATAGTCACTTCAGTAGAACTTCCAATTTGCTAATGACTGGATTCTAAAGACTATGACAGGTGATGTACAGCTGTGTGTTAAATATGGGTACCCCCCCCCCCCACACACACACAGTACTCATTTTTTTGCAGATTTAAAATCTGCAAAAAAAAAAAAAAATACAATGAAATACAACAGTCAGGAAGAGCAACAATTTCATCAGGCTACTTGAGAGCAGCATTTGTAACATCACCAGAGTGTCCACTGCGCTGGTGACAAATCTGCAGAGGTTATTGCTGTGTCTCAGTCTGTGAAAAACAGGAGTCTCAGAAGTCAGAGCAACATCATCACCGCCGGCTGACGTGATCTCATTGTGAGATTTGCAGGTGCACACGGGGGGTTTGTGACCTCCACTGCAACAATTATCTACCATCTGGTGCTTTGCTTCTTTATAAACAGGGTGGTAACATCACCGCAGGACATTAACAGGCTGAGCTGTTATCATTAATCACAAGTAACCAACCAAACACACACACAGGTTCCTGATTTATATAGTTTTTACTCACTTTCCTGCATCTGTCTCGGTCCTGCAAAGTTTCCTCAGCCTCAAAGTTAAATGGAGCTGTATCAATAGCAGGCTGCGTCCATGAAGCAGTCGGCCTGCGCCGAACTTTACTAGATAAGACTCGTTTGAGCCAAGACACAACAGATTGTATCAGGCGTGGGGATGTGGAAAAGCAATTGGAGGTGTGTGTGTGTATGTATGGGGGGGTGGGGGGTGGGGGTTGACAAATCCAGCATTGTGAACGCCGACTGATAAACTCAGGCACCTTCTATATTTTTATACACATCCCAAACGCTCGTATACTGATACACACGTGATGCCAAGCGTGCTGTTGCACACTAACACGCTTTGGCACTGTTCTGAGGTCAGCTACACACTGCGGCACAGATGCTGTATTTTAATACTGCAGACTAATTAAATACGAGTCAATAAATGATCCCTCGCTGAACGGGCTGCGCCCACGGAGGGGCTGAGTTTTAGAACAGAGTAAAGCACATGAGGCGTTTTTATCTGACCTCTAAATACAAAATAGGCTGCTGCGCTAAAAACAAACCCATGTAGGAGGTAACTGGAAGCTTTCTCTCAAATCACTACCCAACCTCAAGACTTGAAAAGGGGATTAGAGAGAGTGAAGGCTCCGAGCTGAGGCTGTTCCCTGCCTTTTTCTTCCCTCTCTGTTTCCTTACAGCTGTATATCAAGTTCGTTAGAGGTCGACGCAGATGACGAATACATCCTTGAACTTGAAGTTGTAAATGAAAACAAAACACAAAACTAAAAGAAGTGTTTCTCTGCATGTGAAGGTCGCCAATTGTGTGTTTGGTAACTCTCTGATTTTTCTATGTCTGTGTTCAAACCACAGACACAAGTACCTACTCTATTTTTCTGACTAACACTTTATCACAGATCCTTGTAGAAAAAATCCCGAAGCCTTCACAGAAGACAGCCATCACCTGAGGCGTTACATGGTCCTGTTCTCCAGTTCAGGAAAGCCTTGAGGAAACTTCTCTGTAATTGGCATGAACGTCCACTTGTGCCCCGTCAGGACTAATACAGAGATTTTGCTAAATGAGCATTTTTGTCTACACTCGGTCCAAATGTGAAGGATGTTTTGAGGTCACTACAGCTAAAGTCTTTTAGTGTTTGTCCATGTAAGACAGTGGAGATCATAAAATATTGGTATTGTATCCAAATGTGTTGCCCCTGAGACATCAAACGAACTGCTAAAGTTCAGTTTAGGTCATTATAATTTGTTTAGGTCATTATAATTTGTTTTTAAAATTTAAAATGCTCCCACACGCACTAATGCAGATAAATATAGATTAGATTAGATACCTTTAATGGTCCCTCAAGGGGAAATTTCAGTACAGCAGCAAAATACAAAGAATAGAAAAATGGAGTAGACAGATACACAACAACTGAATTCTTGTACAACATAGACAGTATGTATGATCAAAGTCCCAGAGATGATAATGAGGGTCTGTGATGCGTCATCTGGAGCTGAGAGACGGCAGTGTGAATGTCCTCGCAGGCCACCGTAGCACAGGATAGCTTTAGCTGCTAACAGCTAACCGCTAACAGTTCAAACGTGCAATGTTTATAACCACAACAATCGGATCACAAACCGTAAACGCCAACCGCAATGCCAGTCCCACCTCTCTCCACCACTCTCCAATGGTTTTCCTGTCCGCTCTCACCAGTAGAAAACCACCATAGCAAATGATAGAGTCCGGTGTGACTCTGTGAGGCAAAAGTGTCCGTTAACAGCAGGTAAGCCGTCTGCTTGTCCTGTTGTACTCCCATTGTACTCTGGTTAGCATTGCCATTAGCTCTTCCCATCTTGCTGGTAGATCCTCAACTACCCCCAAATCAATGGAAAGTTTGGCCGTACCATCTCCTCCACACCCGGTACTTTGCTCCAGCACTGCAGTCGCTCCTCCAATGCCGTAATTCCCTCTAGAAACACGGGTCGCTCTCTTGGGAGTATACCACTGTTGTAACTCCAATAGCTGATCCCAACTGTGAAAAACAGACTGGCTCATGATACCCCACTGTGGTGTTGAAGAGAGTAGCAAACAGGCTACTACCTTCATGAAAACTTCAAAAATTACACGTCCATGTTGTACAAGAGTCCAATTGAACACGACCACAAGAGTCGAGACTGTAAAGTAGGAAAAAGAGTTAAAGCTGCTGTAAGAGGCTGCCATATTGATGACGTA
>JAPTHA010000023.1:25202212-25212304 GCA_029814585.1 Gymnapogon annona | reverse complement strand
GTGTCTTGTCTTATATGTGCTGCTGTAACCTGAAATTTCCCCGTAGGGGACTAATAAAGAGATCTAATCTAATCTAAAAATATCATGACTATGAAAAGATGAATAACTGTATTTTGCACCAATTATTGACATGCATTGCATGCAACAGGTCTTAAACACTTAAGATCAGTAGATTATTGTAGTTGCCAGGGGCTGTTTGTGTTTCTATGGGTTAACATAACCTACGTCTTTAGTTTCGTGCTTGTGTCTCATAGAACAGAGTAGGATCAGTCATATTTTAGTGTATGTTGATGCCATCCAAACTGCACTCTATGGTCTATTGTAAAAGTTAGCCGATCCAAACTTTGTCTCCAACACTGTCCCTCTCACACTCGGGTCTATTTTAATGGTGTCATTGCTTATTAGCAGGATTGTTTTCAGCTCTGACCTCAAAGCGCCGCAGTGACGGGGTTTGCTGTGGTCTCGTCTTGTCATAATAACAACTTGCAAACAGTGTTTGAGTTGTACTTGACAGCCTGTCAGATTCCATGTTTGGGACTGAATTGGATACATGTAGCGACTGGTAAAAAAAAAGAAAAACATCCACACAGTTAAAGCTCTCAATACTGGTAGAATTAACAGCAGCAGTCGAGCAAAGCAAACTCCGAGTCGGTTTGGAAAGGGAACAACTCTGAAAATGTCAATGCAGCAATTTTTCAGCACTGACACTAATTTAGGGATCAACGCAGCGATCGGTACCGTGTAAGTAAACCTCAGGCTTGGTGACTTTTTGTTTTGGCCGGGAATGCATCTGTCAGTGTCGGCTCCAACACAGATAGATGCCGTATATTTGCAGTTATTGGAGGTGTTTGTACGTGGCTCCGTGCTGCTCTCTCCATCTCCCTGACTAATCTTCGATCCTCGGCCCTTCCATTCACCGTCTGGTCCCTGAACTCATCCTCACCAGCTGAACCACTGACAAATAGTCTGACAAAATGATCGATCGGGCCAAATTAAAACTAATATGATACATTTAAATGGATAGTCAGTCACGGAATTGATTAAATGATGCAGTTTTTATTGACATTTGTAGGTTCATTATTTTCAAGATATGAAATAATGAACTACAGGTAATGAGCTATTTTTCCTCCCAAATTGAATATTTGAAGGATTTAAACTTTTTTTTTTCCCCATCAACCCTTTAACCCCTGATGTGTCTATAGTGGGCATTATAAATGTATGATTTATTTCACACGTTATTAAAAAATCAACCATTTGCTCAACAGGAACAATTTGAAAATGTGCTGAGAAAATCAACCTAGTTCTTTCTCACGAGCAGTGGCTCATTAAAAGAACAAACAAAAAAAGCATATATTTTTATAAAGAGCCCTAAATTAAAACCTACTGGGCCCTCAATCTAATCCTTGTTGTTGTTCAATATGTTCCAGTTCACACTTGATGTTCAACATCCTAAATCCCTTTTTGATGTACGCTCTCAGCACCTTATTTAGTCCAAACCTATCAAACTCCAAGTCCTGTCTTTGTCTTTTTCTGTTATTCCTCCTGTTTTGACCTGAAAACACACTGTAAACAAAACCACTAAAGAAAATGAACACGAGCACAAGCTCACAACGGCTTCTATGACACTGAAACAGATTCACAGCAGCACATTTACCTGGAGTTAAAGGGTCAATACAGTATGTTCATGTTCACCTGGGGTTCATGGCTCAGGGGGTTAAAGGGTTGGTGATTGAATCTAAAGTACAGCTCAGAAAATTTTTGACTGAAGAGTTCTTCCTGTGCTTCTCACCATTGGGTTGATGAATGCTGTGTTTCTCCGAGTTTCCACACTCTCACCCACTTCCATTCTTATGCTGGAGGTGTCGAGCCAAAGTGCCAGACGTGGACTTGTGCATTTTCATTCGGCGGCGGTACTCCCTGTCCTGTTCGTGTCTGTCACAGTCTCTTGCCTCGTCACTAGCTTCCTTTCACGTCCAACTCTCTCTAGCCCAGGACATTTCCAACACTTCAGGAAATAAAATGCCTCCGAGGGCTTTCCATCACCCGCGATTGGTTTTCCTCAAACTGAATTGTGTTGAACAAGTCATTACTGTTCGATGGTGACGAGACATATCAAAATTTGAAGGGATGTCGCAGTTTTCGAAAAGCGAACCGCCTCATACAACGTCTGATGTGGTGTGTGTGTGTGTTTGTGTGTGTTTGTGTGTGTTTGTGCAGATGGTCGGGCTCTGGCTGTGGGGGGAATGGGTGCAGACCTGCTCCCTCGTAGCATTCTGCAGCAGTATGACCTTCGGAAGGACGTGTGGGCACTGCTACCTCCCATGCCCACCCCACGATACGACGCCAACACACATCTGCTGGGAAACAAGCTCTACGTAGCAGGTACTAACACACCCGAAACAGGACGAGTGTTCCAAGGACCTTAGACTGACGGCCGGAGAAAATAGTAGAATATTAGTCATTTAAAATCAAATCAAAATGCTTTTTTTTTTTTATTGTCATCATACAAGTACGACGAAATTATACAATATTATGAACCATCACCCAATCACCATAGTGCAATAGTAAGCATATGTGGATTTTGCATTACTTTAGGTATTATTGGCAAATGTTAATAATATCCAGTCAGCCATTAACCCCTTCTTCACCTTCTATTTCAACATATAGGGGACAAGAGTTTAAGATAAGATAATATACAATGATGATAATATCAGCTATTTCCCTACAGGGATAAATCAAATATTTATTGATTTGATTAATAATAATATTCATAGCACTTTCAACACACTTTTCATTCAGAGAAGATGAGATATGACTTTATTGATCCCACCATGGGAACACTGCAGTGTTTACAGCAAAAAATATTGGAAACATGGTGCAGAGGACGGGCAGAACATTTAAGAGCTTTAAAAAAAGCCAGACTCGTGTATTCCTAATGGCAAAACCCTTCTTTGTAAACACAAACCATTTGCCTGAGTACAATTCATGTCGGGCACAGTCCTTTTAATCAATCTGGTTCTATTTTTATGCAAAACTGCAGACTATTTGAATGACTATGTCTTCGGTTTACAACTATAGCTTCAGTTATTCTGTGTTCCTATATTTCAAAGGTTTTTCTCACCTTTCCTGCATGGATTCTCCCTCCTTTGTTCTCATCAATTTTCTGTCTCACCGTTATATCCCACTGTAGTCTGCTGCATCACTTCATCCGGTTACATCAGAACTCTATAGTTCTCTATAGAGTTATATATTTTTTTGAAAAGCGGCATTTTGAGGATATTCAAAAATGACAGAAGTATAAGACTAGCTGACTACATGCACTCAGAGGTCAGGAATAGTCCAATTTAAACAATCCAAACACCCAAATGGCAACTTCATGCAAAATTTGGCCTAGATTACTTCATAAAATCCAATCAAGACAAGACAAACATGCAGAAATACAGCCACAGCAAGAATGGAATAAAAAAAGATAACGTTTAAAAAAGCTTCAAATTGTCTGAAGACAAATAAACGAGTGCTCTCAGTATCATGAATCAAAAAGGATTAAAACAAGGCAATAAATTACGCACGACACTAAAAAGACTTGTTTTCAGATTTCTGTTAAAAACCTCCTCTGGCGTCCAATAAATCCTCAGGCAGTGGCTGGAACCTGACTCATCGTATGCATACGAGACACACAGGATGCCAGCTGCACCAGGATCTGAGGGAGCAGTGTGGTACATATCTTAAAAGCAGCCGTCCACCGCTTTAAAAAGTAGTCAGAGAATGTGCCTGGAAATCTAAGTACTTCAGAAGTGGAGGTACTGTTGCATGAAGTGAACAGTAAACAACCTGTCACATTTAGTAGCAGCAGTAGAGGGAATAAAGTGACAAGAATAAAAGATGCATGGACGCTGCACTACCTTCAGTGACAACGGATGAATAAAGAAAAGGTTTGATTTCAAACGTGTGGAAGGGGAAAAAAAAAACCCAGAAAGATGAAAGAATGCCAAATATGATAGAATTCATCTTATAGCCTCCAGGATGTTGGAGGTTTTTCCACGGAATTCACACAATTTCTCAGTGCTTTTTATGCACGCCTCCTCTGCTTTGTAAAGCTGCCCGCCGCATGCTGTGTCCAAAAACACCCTGCATCCTTTTAAGATGCCAGTGGTGGTAGTGGGTTGTGGGAGGGGGGGGGGTACAGATGGGTGTGTAAATGGGCCCGATGAATGCCTGTGTGAAAAGTCAATGTCAGAGAATACCTGCTGGTTTGAATGTCTATTATGACACTAATGCTGACTTCAAACTGTTAGGAAGCCTGGGATGAGTCACACTGGGCAATTTCTATCGTCTTTAGTTGTAAAAAAAAAAAAAAAAGACTATTATGTTTTTTTTCCAAAAATGATTAAAAACCACTATAATATTAAACAAATGTAGAATGAAAGAATCTAATCTCAGATTCTTGTGAAAATGGTTAATAAGAGAAAATCTCCTCATAAAATATGAATTTTGTCCGTATGAAAACAACAAAGCCCAGCTGGTCTCCCAGACTGACTGTAAACTTGAAACCACTTGAAGGTTTATATTGACTCAAACATGACTGACGATATTTATCAGATGACTTTAATCAAATAAAGCACCCAGTGACAAAGTCTGAAGAGGTTGAATCTCTCTGGTTCAGGGCTTTGCTATACGTATAAAATATGGGTAAAAACAAACAAAGACTTTAAGATTCAAATCTCTAAGGCTCGGTTAAACCTGCCAGAAATCCTAGCCTATACAAGATTATAAGTTAGTATATTGATTTTGAGAAGCGATCCAGTATTGTACATGTCACCCACAGTCCATCAGTATTTTCTTAAACCTGTGTCACCTAAGGTTATTTTGCATCATTTAGTGACACTAAATATGGTGTTCCTCAAGGAAGTGTACAAGGTCCCATTCTTTTTATTCCACATATGACTCCAATGGGCAAAATAATTTCTTTCCATATATAGGCAATCCAAGTTGTTTGTTTTTGTATTTTTACCTGCCTGAATATACATAACATTGCTCAGCTAATAAAACCTTTTATACAAATAAATGTGCAGACAACCTACTTATAGGTACAAAAGTGTAAAAACTCTCTAGCATTTTAGAATTTGATCTAAAGTTTTTTTTTTTCATTTATTTTTTTTTTTAAATTATCTTTATTGACTTTTATGACATTTCAACAACAAACATAGCTCAGCACAACACCACACCTGGTCCGTTAAAAATATTAAGAAAAAATACAAAGTATGAGAAAATAAATAAATAAATAAATAAATAAGAGATTAATCCAAGACAAAGATAGTACACAGTATAGATCCGTAGCGAAGACAGAAACAGACAGTCAAGCAGTGACAGCCGAGGTCAGCAATGATCATTTATTATGAGCATTTACATTTTTCTTCTCCTCTTTTTGCTAATGTGCCTCAAACATCCTCAAGAAATTGCATATAATTCCCAAAGCTGCAGCCAAGGTTTTGATCAGTCCATAAAAGGGACCACATTACCCACTTGCACAGGCTACCTGTATCTTTGAGAATTGATTTTCAATTCCTTTACTGATCTTCAAAGCCTTGTGACTCTCTCTCATTTTATGTCCTAAAATGTTCCCTCAGATCTTCTCTAAAAGTGTGCCATGAAGTCTTGTGTGGCTGCTGTCAGTTTTTACAGTCTTACTCTGTGGAGCAGTCTCGTTTTAGATCTTAGAGCAGTTAACCCCCTTGGAAAAGGAAATTAAAGACCTATCATCTCAATTTGGCTTTTAATTTAGGTTAACCGTGCCACATCGCTGTTTGTGTTTTATTGTACTGTGATCAAACTGTTTGGTTTTCTTTCACTTCGTATATTATTGTCTGTTCTTCATCCATGCATTAAAGCTACTTTGCAAATAAAGCCTGGGTGAAATACTGCATATATTGTCTATGTGTAAATATTTCCATGCTTTTTCAGGTGGACGTCAGTGTAAGCGACCGGTCAAGGCCTTTGAGGTGTACGACTCGGAGACTCGCACCTGGACTACGCTACCCATGATGCCATGCAAACGTTCCTATGGAGGCGTGATATGGGACCCCGCAGGGAGGCTGTGTCTCCTCGGTGGCCTGAGACAAGGAGGAGGACACCAGAGCTCCAAATTCACCAAGAACGTCAACATTTTTGACACCAATCAAGGTACGGAACCGCCTCGTCACGCTCGAGTTCAAACCAGTCACGACCATTCCACCAAACATTTACACACATGCTGCGCCAACATCCTCAACCCAGTTTAACTTTAGAGTTTCCAAGACGCCGTATAGTGCGTGTCAAAATAAATTGGTCTGAAAAGCATAATCCAGAACGTGTTTAGAATTGCAGATGCAACAAATGCCAGTTTGAGCTGAAGTAAATATTTGACTGGGTGTGAGCGTGATGCTTCCCCCTCGAAGAGTTGGAATGAGGACAAACTGTCAAAGGGTTGCGGATGTTCTGAAGGCATGTATTCATAATGCTGCTCTATATGCAGTTGTACACGCTGTGATACTGGGGCTGTTTGTTGACTAGTTGAACAGGAGTTTTGCACGTCCTGGATATTTATTTTTATTTTTTTATATTTTGTGCTAGTTTGAATATTTTCCTTCTCAACACAGATTAAGTTGATTGCACGGACCTGAAGTTAAGATGGAATTGGCTTTGTTTGCATCACATAATGATATTAGCAGACAGGAGCATCGAACATAAAGCACAGATCCATTTCTAAACGCATATATTAAAGAATATACAGCTGAAAACGTGACAAGAACCAACACTTTGACTTTTTAGTGCTGGATGTGTATTTAATCACTGGATTTAAAGTGAGTTTATGGAGACATGTTGGTTTCTATGAAGGGGAACTGGACAAAAGCCACAATATTTACAGTGTGCATTGAGCACCAGTGATGTATTTCAAACATGTGTTTGTGGCCATGCTGGTTCTTTATGATCCAATATGTCATAGGCATATGTAGACACTTCCAGGTGACACATTTCTTTCATCTCCAGAAAACATAATGGAAGCAGATTCACCAACAGGTTTTCAGCACAGACCGTTAAGAACGCACTTAGTTTTAAAAATAGAAGTACTTGTCATACAGTGAGAAAAACGGCACTTCATTGTGCGGTGCATCCATAATTGTTTCTAATCAGACTGAAACCATCGGAATCGAATCATCAGGAACTTCAAGGTGCTCACTCCTGCTAAATAATCACATTTTTTTAGGATTTCGATCATTTTCTGAGCCCGATATTCTAAATAAGTCAGGAAATGTAAAAAAAAATGTGGAAAAAACAGTCAAGATCGACTCCTCAAACTTCAAAACCTTTTTTTTTACATATTACACTTACAATACCATTAAATAGCTTTCTTACCCTGTTCTAATGTGTGATGTAATGCATACCCCCAACTGTCTCTCATCCAAATATGGTCACTTTCTGCTCCAAATAGTCAGCACAGTCACAACTCAGAGTGGCTTTTTCTTTTTCTAATAGTCTGTACTGGGAGTGCAAACTTACTCCTGCTTCAGCGTCAACAGGAATGCCAAATAAATAAATGGTCTGTACGGATGAAACAGCAAGAGCGCAGGCAACAGCTGTTAGCTCCAGTTTTCTCTCCAGGCACAATGGAACCAAACCTAGCAAATGAATCACTGCTCCCATCTGTTGTTCTATCAGACTCCATGTTCTGTACTTCCCCTTTAAATCCCTCATCGGTGCATATACATATCATTTAGATAATTGACTTGGAGCTGGTTAGCAGTCAGAGCGGTGAAGGGTTAGCGCAGGGAAACACGCCTCCAGACGTCAACTCCGGAGCTCAGCATCAGTTGGTATTTTTCTCTTAAATATTTAATGAAGAGATGAGATTCATTTGTGCATTTATATATAGATGCGCTTCAGGGCAAAAGGTATGTTTGGAACCAATAGTGAAATACCAAAAAACAGACATGCATCACACAAGATTAACAAACAGTATGTTTATATTAATACGTCTGTACATTACAAGTGCCTGTTAGAGATTTTTTGTCTGTGCCTTTTTTAATTTTTCCCTTTCACTTATGTATAATAACTGGTGTACATACTATATACCTATATATATTTCAGATTTATTTTGCTGGGCCTTTGCACTATTGGACAAACTTTTTACGACTAACTCAGGATACACAATAAGAATTCGGATGCACCCGTTTCAACTTGCTATAACTAGCTATAAAATTCAATTCTATTGTAGTATAAGTGTGTATGTGTGTGTGTATATATAAACCCTGACAATGTCTATTATTGTCATCACTAAATCAGTAGATGATTGTATCAGCAGTTTATTTTTGATACATCAAATAACTGATGGGCACGGTGATATTTCAGCATTGAAATGAGCTGCAGTGTGCACAAATTTGGGCAGAAAGACGACATCACTGTTTTAGCAGAGTCTATTTTTGCAAAATAACCAGCACGTGAGTCTTTCCTGCGGCCTCTAATGAGTCTGGATGAAAGTCTTTTGGAACATCTCCAGTCCAGTTAGGTTTGACGATTGGTGATTTTTATTTATTTATTTATTTTTTGCACTTTTCATGTCTGATTTAATTTACAACTTGTTGCTGCTACACTAAAATTCTTTGCCTGGACAATATCCTCTATCTATCAACCGACGACAACAGAAGCTCTAATGTGAGCTCTTTAAAATGCCTCCAAACGGCCAACATATTCAATGGCTAAAGAGGAGCATCATTATACTAGAACTGGTTAATTAAGAGCTTTCCCCTCAACCACACGGATGAGTCGTCACACACATATTTTGTATACATCGCTGTAGTTATATGGGCAAAATCCACCTCGTTACCGGACACGCATCTTCCTTCTCACTTGCTTTTTAGTGTCCATTACCATCAGCTTCTCTGTCTAACAGTACAGATTTCAACTGAGACGGGCTCATTCCTGTCTTAATCCCGCACGCTCTCGGCGTCCCACAACACAGTGGAATGACTGCTCCCTCCGTGCTGCAAAGGCACCCCAGAGTAACAGGTGACAAATTGAGGAGGGACCGGAAGGAGGGAGGCACGAGCAGAAATCGATAAGTCATTTTCGACAGCTGGCTGTGCCGTCACACATCAGGATTGGTCGGATCAAAGCTGAATAAAGCCCGACGCCAGGGTGATAATGTTAATGTATGATAATGGAAAGTTCTTCTGAGGGGAAAAAAAAAAATGCCACCCAACACACACCAACTTTTGTGCACCGTCGCATACACTAATGCGTATACACGTGCACACACGTCCTAGCAGCGGTGGCGTATCCCATTCCTCCAATCTCATTTTGGTAGAGATGAGATGGGAGATGAGCTGCGGAGGGAGGGCCGCGCAAGAGGAGTGCTTTAAATTACAAGATCCACAGACAGATTGCTTTATTATCCATCTCCAGCGATATCTCTTCACACAGACGCGGTCACACAATCTGTCGTCACACACTGATATTCTATTACTGTTCCATTCCCTATTGCCAGTATTAAGATGCACGCCTGTTAGGGGATCATTTTGTAAGAATTTCGCTATTGTATGGATGTCAGCAGCAACAGGCATCAACACAAGGAGTTTGGCTTTGGATGAAATTAACCCAGAATATGAAAACCCAAGGCCTGCATAAATCATAAATTGTTTACTGGGTCACCGCTCCCAAATCGAAGAGAAAGCTCATGGGGTTTTTTTTTCCCCTTTTGTTCAGCGGCGCAGCCATGCAAAAAGTTACATTTATTTGTCCAGATTTTTAGATGTCGCTGTTACATCTTTCATTTCACAGTACAAAATAAATTATGTTTGCTGTCTTTGTTCAGTTTTCAAAGAATCTGTGTGTGGGATTTCTAACTCCTGCCTCAGTTCTGGTTACAGTAACACAAGCCACTCCATCACTGAAACGTAACCGTTGGATACTTATGTTTAGAGGAATTCATGCCTGGGGACTGTATACTGTATTAGCCACAGCAAAGACCCTGAAAGGAAATAAAACTTGATTTATTCAATGCATAAAGAATACACAGTGAATATATATATATATATATATAGTGTTCATATATATATA
>JAPTHA010000023.1:25103188-25116114 GCA_029814585.1 Gymnapogon annona | reverse complement strand
CTGGTTCGGCCCACTTCAGATCAAGTCTACCTGAATGTGGCCCCTGAGTGAAATGAGTTTGACACCCCTGCTGTAAAGGATAAAGTGGGTTTGGAAGATGAATGAATGAATGAGTTTAATATTGGGAAAGAGGGTATTGGTTAGTTTAGTTTAAATTGCTTTAATTTATTAATACATTATTTATATTTATAATTTGCCTTTTTCCTTTTTTCTTCTTCAAATCTTCCCAATATTGGAGGGGGAGAAGGAAGGAATGAAGGGAAATATAATAAGTGAATTTAATTGTCCAGTCATTTGTATACAAAACAGGATTAATGGACTTTTCAACTTGCATACAGATATATGAGTAAAGGGTCTGAAGTGCAGGTACATTCTAATCCCAATAGTGGATTTTAAACTGCGCAGCGTTTAGCGTCAGAGCAGTGATATTTCCCTTTCGTTGTGATTTTGTATCAGGACAATCGCGACTCCCTATTTCTAGACAGTAAACACTGCAATGAAAATACCCCAAAATTCCTGTGCGCTTGTTTATATATATATATATATATATATACATATATATATATATATGTATATATATATGTATATATATGTAATGTATGTATGTATATTCCTGTTTACACACACATACCGTACAAACCCCTGCGTGGTGTGGAGAGGACGCCTCTAGCAGAATGTACAACATGTTGGAGCAGATTTAATATGGCCGGAAATCTGTGGTAAAGTTTCCCATCCTTCCCACTACTGGGTCTAAGAGGAGTTTAATGCCAGAATGTAGGAGTTTTGAGGCAGGATTGAGTCCTAAGACAAGTTATAATGGAGACGTTGGCAGAAAAATGTTTTATTCATACAAAGACAGGAAAACGTTAATATTTGCTCTAGTTATTGATTCTGCTGATAAGAGTTGGTTCAGGTCACATTTAGAATCAACAATCATTTGCCAGTTTGACATGACAGAGCTGGTGACGGTTCTCCAGCTGCACCACCAGACTGGCATTTAAACTGCAGATGCATAGAACTCTACCGTCCCCTGTTGACTCATAGCTGTTACTGCATCCACACTCTGCACCCTGGTGTGATCTCAAATTTACCATCTATATCTGTCTAATAGATAGATAGATAGATATCTCTATCTCTAGATATGTCTCCCTCGCCCCTCCTCTGCTACATCAACTGCCTTATTTACACGAACCCAGTATTCTACAGGAGTTTCCCCTGACACTGGAAGCGTGCTGTAAAAATCAGCCATAGGCATGCAAGAGAATGTCATATCACTAAAATGCTGTTTCAATATATCAAAGATCACATTTGGATTCTGCTGTGGTTGCAGTGAAGGACTGCTGCGTAGTGCTATCCACACTATATCCTTAGCCTTGCCCATCAACTTAGTGCAAGACGAGTGATTTGCATTTGGAATTAATTTGCATCTACTTTTGTGGAGTCAAGGCCATTTAATGGGTGCTGCAGATATTTATCTCCTGTTGTAATCTGTACAGCAGACTCACAACAACACATTTTGTTATTCCACCACCAAAAAATACCAGCCAGTCAGAAAAACCATGCAGAAAAACCAATGTTGAGAAAATTTTCAAGGATGTATCCAGCCCTTATGTCCATGATAGTGATACCAGATAGAGACAGAGCAAGAATTAAATGGGAAGGAGATCTAGGAATCACTATTGAGGAGCAGTTATGGAGGAAGCTGTGTAGAGATGGAGTCCAATGCTAGGTACAGACTGATACAGTTTAATGTCCTCCATCAAGTGTATATTACTCCACAAAAGGTGCATAAATATAACAGTAATGTACCACCTCTGTGTTTTAGATGTGGTATGGAAGAAGGAACATTTCTCCACTCCACATGGCAGTGTTCCAAATTGCAGGGTTTTGGCAGGGGGTATGTGAAACTCTTTCGAGTATCCACGGGTTTACATTCCCACTGGATCCTGAAGTCTGTCTACTGGGGAATCTAACTAAACTCAAACTATCTAAGTGGGCTAAGAAACTGACTGAAATCCTGCTCACAGTTGCCAAGAAGTGTATTGCTCGAAAATGGAAGCTAGATGCCCCCCTTCTAATCAAGATGTAGTTGGAAGAAGTCAACAGTTGTGTGCCCCTGGAGAAAATAACCTACTGGATGCACAGGAGAAGTGACATCTTCTATAAGATATGGCAACCATTCTTAAATTAAATTACATGGAAAATGCACCAGTACACCACATGGGCTCAATTCCATATACCTGATATAAAACCACATGGATTCAGCTCCATATACCACAGTTGAATATGTGTGACAGAGGGGATGTGAGGTTAACATGTGTCTCTCTGCATACTGTGTAGTTTCTATGGTTAATCTCTGGTCTTATTGTGTCCGGCTTCGTTTTGTCTCGTCTTGACCTGTCGTGCCTTGTTTTTTGTCTCGTCCTATCCTATTTTGTCTTGACCTGTGGACTTTTGTCTTGTTTAATCCTGTCATAGTCATCTCGTGCTGTTTGGTTGTTTTGGTTTTGTCTTGGCTGTCGCCTCTGGCTTTGTTAGTGTGGGTGGGGGCGTGGACTTGTGGTGAACAAATGTGACTGTTTTGTGGTGTAATGTATTGGTTGTTGTCTAATGAAAAATAAAAAATAAAATATTGAAAAAAAAAACCAACCAGTCAGACATGGTGTCATTGTCATGGTGTTCTGTTGACTCATGTAGACCACTTAAGGCCCAAACCTTATCACAACAGATCCAGTCCTGATACACGGCCCAGGCTGTTTCCGGGTTGTCATTCTGCTACTCTGTCTTTTCCATCATTCCCTGCCATACTTCAATTGGATCCGTCCATCCAATAACAACAAAAATATATCTAGAATTCAAATACACCCTGGCATTTAAAATGTAAACCTGCCGCCCAAAGGCACACATCTTTCTGAGGCGTCTATCATCTGTAAACTAACGAGTAAACATTTGTGGGTGGATAAATCAAACAGTGAGATCAATGTAAGTCTGTAAACATACCTACAAAACAGCTGTGTAGAACAGGTTCCTCTGTATAAATGGTGAGCAAATGTTTCTATATTATTTAGTGTGGGTGGTTTCCATCATACCAACACTGAGACAAAACTCAAAGACTTAACTTAACCGTGTAATTGATTCAAGTATATTTAGGAGTGGTTGGTGTTGTGTAAATGTTTTGCATTGTTTACTATAATTGTCTGGGAGAAAATAGGAGAAAATATGTGTGGAAAAAAACCAAAAGGGCAGTTTTTGTGATTTTTTTTGTGAGCAAATTTGACGAGATTATCATATCTCTTCAATTAACACATCATACTGCAGACAATGAATTGCCTTGAATCTATTTGTTTGATTGTCACAAAATGTGCAAATTTCAACTAATACATATTGATTGGCACCTAGCTTGCACTTTAAACACAAAGGATGTCTACATTTTTTAATTTCATATAAAAAGTTTATTTTGCTTCAAAACTGTCTTCACTGTGCATCGTCTAGTTTCAAAATCAAATCAAATGCCTTTTATTGTGACGAGCACAGAGCAAGTACAGTACAAGTGAAACTTACCCATCAACCTGTCCGCACAACATAGGGGGTGGGGAGGGGTGGGGTATCTGTATCTTGATCTAAAAAAAGATCAAGATACAGAATGACGATGGGGAAGGGGAGGGAGTTTATTTGGTTAAACAATCTTTCCCAGGGAGGAAGTTGCAGTTGATGCCATACTAAGCAAAAACAAACAAACAAAACAAAAATCCTTGCTTGATTATCAAGAAAAAAAACGATTCAGATATACAGACATGAGATAATCTGCAATGATTGACTTATATTAGGTGCGAAAGATCCATCTGCAATAGTTGCCCTTAATAACACCAAATGAAATGCACTGTGTTTTTAATATTTTTAGTGTTTTTCAACATCTTATTTGTTTTTACATGTTTTCTTAATCTGTGGTTCTGTATTTTTTACATGTGGGAATTGCCGTTGAGGCATGAATGTGAGTTATGAACTTTGTTTGAAGCCGTGACAAAAGAAAAAATTCTGGTTTTATCTGAAACAGACAATAAAGTTATCTATTTATCTTAGTGTCACATCTAATGTCTGTATTTGCCACTCAAAAACTCATCAGCCCACCCACACGTGAGGTTTGGGTCAAAACGCAAGCAAAGATTCAGCGAAGTCAAACAAAAAACCATAAGCGCAACCAAAAGTGAGAGAGGGAGAGAGAGAGAGAACATACGGAAGCCTAAACAAAACTACATGCTGTATCAAAATAAAATACAGAGTTTATTCAAGTTGTTTTCAAGTGAAAATTTTTATTTTTAAGTTTGTTTTTTTTTGATTGATTTAATCTATTTCTTTCTCAAATCCATTTTTTTGTTTGATTTTGAATAAGTTTTGCTTGAACGTTTTGAGCCAAATCTAATTCCATATACCAGGAGTGTCAAACTCATTTCATTCAGGGGCCACATTCAGGTACATTTGATCTGAAGTGGGCCAAACCAGTAAAATACTACCATAATAATGTATAAATAATGTCAACTCCCACTTTTCTCTATGTTTTTTGAGTGAAATAAGTCAAATTATGTATGTTCACATCCAAAAACTGTCCTTTAAAGCAATGTGAATAACCACAAAAACTGAAAAGATAAGTGTAATTTTAACAATATTATGCTTCAGTTTAACATTTACACATGTACTGTACATTTAACTGACAGATAATATTTAATAACAGGCAGAGTATTGTTAAAAGTGTACTGTTTTAAGTCATTTCAGGTTGTTCATATTTGTTCAGCTTATTAACATTTTTGTTAAATACTACTTTGTTTTACTGTAAATACATGATCATGTTTGGAGTTGTGAGCATTTTTAGGTTATTATGTTGTATGGTATGCAAAGGTATGGTATGGATTGTTAGTATTTTACTGGTCTGACCCACATGAGATTGAATTGGTCTGAATGTGGAAACTGAATGAATATTATTATTAATATCTTCAGTGTAATTTCAGCATTGTACAGATTTGTCCGAAGGGCCAGACTGGACCCTTTGGCGGGCCGGATTTGGCCCCCGCGCCACGTGTTTGACACCTGTGCCATATCCAGAGGCCTTCAGTATCGTTTTATGCAATTCGGTAGATTTCGGATCAAGTCGGGCAAAATCGGGGAAAGGGACGTGGCTCGTGTGTGGTGAGTCTCAACCGGCGGCACAGTCGGATGATCCTGAGGGGGCGGAGCCAAGTAGGAGGAAATGGTACCGTTGGCTTGGAGCTCCAAGAAAACCGGCTTCGAGCATCCGTACCCGGCACTTTGACGCGTACGTCCTCACTGCTTTCCAGCCATCACTGACGGAACCGGTTTAATCTGAAGCTCACGCCGTCTTTTAATCATCTAAAAACAAACACGCTTTAGCCTCTTATAGAACCGGTCGACTCTTGCATGTTACCATTTCTCCAAACATCCGTGAAGGACTCGGAGATTAACCTTAGAGATAAACTGCTGCATTATGGAGACGCAGATACATGTGCCCGTGGGGTCGCCGGTCATTCGAAAAATCCCCATTTTCGTGGACGAACACGACGTGACGGAAGGTGCTATGATGCTTATCAAAGAACTGCGACCGTCGTGGGACCCTAGCCATGTTAAAACGAAGGTAACGTTAGCCGCTAATCTAGCCGTATGCTAGGCTAGGCTAAGATTGACAGCTCTGCAGCATCGCCGGCTCACTTGAGTCAAACGCGGAGAGGGCCGTAGAAAAATTACCTTTGAACCTGTTTTACAATGAAAACTCTATCATGTTTGACATTTTAAGACGGCAAATAATTTCGACATTCGATGTGTGTCGCTTAGGTGACATGCTAGCGAGATTCTCACAACATATGACTACTTAAGCTAGCAAAAGTAACATCAGCTATTTAAGCCCCCCCCGCCCTCCTGTTAGCTTTATAGCGTGGTAATATTAAACCTGTTAAATAGTTCCATCCAGTGTAGTACACATAAGCCACGCTGTCATCTTGGTGTCAGTGGCCAGCTGGTGCTGACGTGATGGGTTGTTTGGTTGAGGAACACTCCTCTGAGCACAAGTCAACATGTAAACACTGTACTTTAGACGGTTGAACTCAGACTACTCTTAATTAATATGTAGCCCCGGGTCTCTGTACGTCTGAATACCCAATCCGCTCTCCTGGGGTGTATACTTAAACCAGATTGTTATGTTTGCTTAATATATACAGGCTGATGAATGGAGGTGTGTGCACTTCAGTTCCCACAAGAGAATCAGTATTTTTAATTGCGCCGTACTCATTAAGGGTTTATCTGTCCTTAGTTCCAAATATACAGTTCAACAGTCTGCTATAATACACCGCACCCTGTGATTTAACTCTCAAAGACCTAGACAGCTGAGAGCAACCAAAAGCAGCCGCTGATGTTTTAGGACTTTTCAATCACTGATCCTTTCAATACATTAAAGTACTTCAGATAAAATGTGGTTTCAGCTTTTCAGTGGTATAGGATGTGATTCATGTGGTCAATCAGGGACATAATAATGACATTTTTAATGAATTGATGCAAGAACTTTTTAATTTACTCTCAGCTTTTATGAACATCATGATCAATAAGTAGTTATAATAGGGTTTTAGAAATTTGAGCCTACCTGCATGATTCTCATGACAAGTGAAGTTTTTTTTTTCATCACACATGTACCCAAAGTAGTATATTGGCAACTAGATGGTGGATTATCTACATTTTTTTGACAGGGATACAATTTTGTTCACCCGTGTTTCTCACAGAGGAAGATAGAACATGTTTTTTGTTAGTACAATCTAAAATGCACTTGTACCGAATGTATATGCACAGGTGTGGTAACAGATTGCCACGGAAATTTTTTTCATTCAGAGAGATTATGGGCATTTTTTTTGAGTGTCCATTACATTTTAGCACAGACCGGTTCTGTCATTTGAATAAGTACAGGCACACACAGTACCTGTCAGCTTAATTTATTTGACTACGTTCAAAAGACGAGCATTATCTATATTACTGAGGTATGTTTGTCAACTGACTGATCTTCTTACTGTAAAACTATCAGATACTCTCTATGTCATTAACGAGTGATGTTACCATTACTGTACTCTTCCCCCTGTTTCTATAACATGCTCTCCATCACCAACAGAAAAAAACTAACACAAGTCACACACACTGCATCCAAAATAATGAATCAGCCACTCACAGAGCTCTCAGAGCTCAACCACAGAGCTGTCATACGTCTGGCACAGATAGTAACTATGGACTCAGATCATCCTCTCTTCAAACACTTCGCACTGCTACCATCAGGCCGGAGATACAGAACTCTATGGTGGAAGCGAGCACGACTCTGCAAAAGCTTTGTTCCCTCTGCCATTTCTGCATTGAATGACCTGTGACTCTGAGACAGTCTTGTTGATCAGTGTGTGTTACCTGACGATGTTGGATGCTGATGTTGCTGTGTGTTGGTGGCAGACTGTGAAAACAAATTTCCCCCGGTGGGACAATAAAGATCTATCTTACTCTTACTCTTACTTATCTCATTGAGCTGGGTTTTCTTTGTTACAGAGGTGGCTCTCCTTATTTCAGATGATTAAGGGTTTGGCTCAGTTATGCAGTTTGCACAAAATAATGAATGCATACTATTGTGTGGTTAGTTTAATGTAGATTTTTTCTTGCATGGATAATTATTAAGTTTGATTTAAGCAGTTTTGGAACATGACTCACAACCACAATGGACCTTTGTTACTGCACTAGCCCTGTTTTGATTCATATAATAAGATAGTTAGGATATAATCAGATGTACTGTACTTCCAAACTAAAGAGTGAATAATGAGTTAATGAAAGTACTTGAACCGCAAGATCAAAAATCGCACATTGTAGTTGCGTCTTGTACAGGTCACAAATAAAAATGTAACATGATGTCAGGCTTAATGTTGACAGGTTACACTGACAGGAAACGATACTTGTAATATTCCCACTTGATGAATATGACCATTGATTCATCCTGAAGTCATATCCATTCGTTCCCACCAATATGAAAGTAACAGACAAAGTCTTCACTAAAACACAAAATAACTGTTCAATCACACAGATGTGACTTGTTTTGTAACCTCTCGTATGATTGTTTATCTTTTTCATACTCAGGTTTGGCGATTGAGTTTGTCAGGGAAAGCAAACTGCATAATTGATTCCTGGCATAAGGATCAGGTGACACATGTCATGGCCAGGTCAACGTGTTTGGGTCGGCTCTGATAGCGGACACCACAACACCATTTACTGCTCTTCATGTTTAGCCACGTAGTTTGGACACAGCGATGGTAACCATGTGTTTACATCCTGCCGTTAATCTCCCACCCACCAACCCACACACCCACTCCCACACCTGCAGCTGAGAACGTGACAGTGTTGGCATCGCTCTGTGTGGCAGGGCTTTTCTCAATGACCCCCACCCAAACAGGCTTTGTCCCACAGATGGCCTTTTGTCTCACATGCAGGGTTTGTGTCTCTGCATTACGCAGTGCATTTATGACCCTAAAATAGGATGAAATTCCAAATTCATATGTAGTACTCCACAAATATCTTACTCTTTTAGATTTGTTGCTTTTCCAGAGCTTCCATACTGTATTTATCATTCTCATTTAGTCTGATACAACAAACAGCAAAATTCAGGAAAGTCTCAAATCACCTACTTGTCCATTTTGTGTTATTCTCTTCATGTTAAGGATATTTGTATTTAAAATCTATACATAGATTTAACTACTCACTACTCTAAGACATGGTTGTAACAATGCTACAGTGTCACGATTTATCGCGATGTCACTGTCACACGTAATTAATTGTCAAGGCTGCCAAAAAGCCTGTAAGACACAAGCTCGCTTTTGTTTCTGTAGACTTTGCATTAACATGAAATGAAGAGTATTTTCAGTCTGATTGCACTTACACCTATCTATATCTGAGATGTATTGATTTATTTCAGTGATTGTGTAAGTTTCCACTGACTTTTTAAATGCAGAGCAGATCGGCTAAAGGTCATGCTGATATATGACAGATCAGTTCATACGATGACTGGATAAAGATAGCTACTGTCACAGTCAGAAGAAATTGCCTTGCATTGTTGCAGATATTCTATCAGAAGTACCAAGCAAACATACAGGACAATGGTCATATTTTTAATCATGTTAATATAGGTTTATTAATTATCTAATATCACCCTATGAAAACCACAACTGGTTAATTTGTAGTTAGAAATCTTTAACTTATCCAAAGTTGGAACCTAGTATTTCATTTTACATTATAATTGTATATTTAGGTGTTGGTAAAATGTAGATTAATATAACTCACTCTGTCCAAATGACACCTATATTTTAGTGTGGAAATGCCTTAGGTTTAGTAAAGTTTCATTGACCACACACTAGGGCATTAACAGAAATGTCGACTTCCGTAGCACAAGTCGACTTAAATTTGGAGGAGTTGACAAGTCGTGATGACGTCATCACATTGTCAGCGGAGGAACAACGCGGACACATGGCTGTCCAGCAACACACACACAGTGTCTGCTTAAGCGATGTTAGTCTTTCTCTCCCTCCGGATGTGGTTGTGTATTGAGTGCAGACTCTGCCTCTGGTGCGCTTAAGCAGACACACTGTGTGTCTGATTGCGACGGTATAGTGGGTAGATTGCATGGCATTACAACTTAGCCATCAGCCTATCATCGTGAAGTGACTGAAATTTGTCACGTGATTGACAGTCGGTCTGACCAATCAATGAGCATACGCATAACCACGTTATAGCAATGTTGACAAATATGTACCACACTGCACGCGGCGACCGGTCCGGTCCGAATGCGGCGACTGATAGATGTCACATAGAAACTGTCTGTTGGTTGTCAGTTCCTTTTGATTCTCTGTGGTGTCTCTCGGAAAAACGTAAATATTCTTCTTACGTCGCCATGTCGGCGGGAAATAGTCCGACAGTCAATCAAGCGGAGCGTTTACTAAAATCACACAACAACATTTTAACAAATTTTAGAACTCTGTGCACACATAAGATGCACTTTAAAAGGCACAGCACCGATTATTGAGAAAATGACAGGTGGTGTGTGTGTGTCGGATCACGCTGCCTGTGTGTGCACTTTGTGTTGTGCAGTTAAATTTCAAAGAAAACTCCAGGCGTTGGCCTTTGTTTTGTTGGTTAAATGTTGGTGCTTGTGTCTTGTCAGTGTACATTGTTACGTTGCAGTGAAGTTTAATACAAGTTGCGCATTGCTGGACAGAAGTGTGTGTCTGTGTCGTTCCTCCGCTGACAATGTGATGTCATCACGACTTGTCGACTCGACTTAGACTTTATTGACGGATAAGTCGACTTGAAAAAAACTGAAGTCGTTAATGCCCTACCACACACAGTATATGCACTTCTCAGTCACTGTATCCAATCTGATATATGTGAAGAATTAACAGCAGGGGAATTAAGGCTTCAGGGGAAAAACATGTCTTCTATGAACCAAAGTTGTTGTATTTTTGTGACATTAACCCTTTAGTTCAGTCAAAATAAGTTTTACTGCATTAATTTTCTGATCTGTTATACCAGGTTTGATTCTACACATCAGATGTTTGTAACTGTTTGTTCTGCTGTTCCTCCAGAACAAATTTAGTTCAGTTTTTTACAGTCTTTTAAGGCTGTGCACATACTTCCTACATTTTCTTGTGAAGCGAAGAGAATAAGAACTAAATCTATATCATATTTTAACCACGGAACAACAAATGTAAAGGTGAAATGAGACTTTTGCACATACTCTGCATGTATAAATAATGTTTTTAATTCAATTTGGCCTTGAAAAACCCTTAAAAATCAGTATAAAGTTTGTGATTCCCTAAAAACACGGTGAGATAGAAAGCAACGAGAGATTAGAGAGAGTAGAGTAAAGCATCATGTAGTCGTGTTGTGGTAACCGCTCTTCAGCAGGAGCGCTGTTGTTTTGATGGCAGCAGGAAGCGCTGGATGCGGTGAGGAGCGCCAGGGCAGCAGTGTTGACAGAAACACCTGATTAACTGAGCCACCTGCACAGGAAGACTTTGACTGTAAGCACACACCGTCCATTTCCAAACATCCTACTTCTCACACAGAGTTCCTGAAAACAGCAGCGTGCGCCAACAGCAACAGGCCCACAGCTCTTCTTACAACTTTCTCAGGCTCTTGACAGAACGTTTCACCTCTGGCACAGAAAACCTGGGGGCGGGGCCACCAGATGCAGAGTTGTTCATTGCCACCATCATTGTTTTCCCCAGGGGCAGCATATGGCTGAATGTTTACCTCTGTCTGAGTACAAGCTTATCGCTGTCTGTCAATGTATTGATAGCCGGTCTTAGCGTCGTATTGTGTGGCAAGTGGAAGGGATCAGTCATGTGGTAGCAAAGGCGTGCACGCTTGTGTACGTACGGTCATAACAGGGATGCCTGCGAGCCCATCTTTGTAGTCAACCACGTGTGGAATGTCAGATATGTATGAGTGGGCGTCTGGATCGGGGTGATACAGACGGGTTGTATACTGTCAGTGTGTTGTCCGCTGCTCCAGAGACTGACCTGAGGGACCGTGATGCTGGTGATCCATTCGCACACTTCATATGGACAAAACTATTGGGACACGCATCTGTGTAAATTCTCATTCGTCCATGTCAAAGGCATCTCTCGGCAATTGCATCAGGTCCACTGGACTGAGTTTTGTCTTGAAGAAGTTCCTTGTCCATTGATGAAGCCTCTTGGATAAGGGGATTTAACGTCTTCAAGACACAACTCAGTCCAGTGAACTTGATTCAATTGCCAAGAGATATTGGGACACACTGAATTCAGGTGTTTCTATTCTAACAGGGGTTTGGGACACTTATTCATTACTATGATTTTTAATGTTCTACTTGTAAATCTCTAAAATATTTTTCATGCTGTGACTGTAAATAATAATTTTATACGACAGCTAACCATCTACTTTGTTCACTGTCGAAGAAAAATGTCATTAATGTTATAAACTTTGTGGATATAAAATTTGAGACATGTCTACAGCTTTAAGATGTTTTCTTGATGATCTGAGATAAAAGTGGGGGGTATAAGGGGAGATTTTTCTATTGGAAAAGAAGCGCCTGAATCAACGTGTCGTGTTACTTTTGTCTATATAGTGCAGTTAACACACACGTAATCATAGAACTTTTGTTGTTTTGCTCGTGCTTCACTTTTGAAACCGTGCTGCGTGGTTTGTTGACTCAGTGACGCAACATCGTCACCCCCCTGGAAATAAGTCGATGTTCGCCTTTGATATGAATAGTGTTAGACCTCCGCTGTGATCCACGCACACTAATGAGTAACGCTGAAAGAATGTCCAAGACCTAAGAGAGTGTGACAATCGACACCATTGCCATTAGAACAAACTTCTTTTGGAGTTTTGATGTGGTGCAGTTGTCGAATATATATGGATGCAAACAGATGTGGTAAGACTTTTTCTGGAAATTGTGATTTATTTCTCAAAAACAAAAAATTTAACACACCCTCTTTGGTTCTTATACAATATATGATGTGACTGTGTTTGTTCAGTCATATATGTCATATGATAATATCAAAGAGAGTGTTTTGGAATCGAACTTTATCTTATAACAGTTTGAAACAGCGCAAAACTGAAATACCCTGAAATTTAACAGATAAACACAGGTCATAGCTTGTGTGTGTGTGTGTGTGTGTGGGGGCGGCGTAGGAGTGTAAATCACCAGTTTCATCACGATATGATATGATATCGATTCTTTGGAGAACGATACGATATTTGCCGATATCACAAAATTTGCCACGATACGATGCAATACGATTTAGTGACCTGCGATCGATATGAGACAATATTATGTGTCTATTTAACAAAATCAGTTACATTTATATCAG
>JAPTHA010000023.1:24978927-24989169 GCA_029814585.1 Gymnapogon annona | reverse complement strand
TTCTCTCCATTTCCATTCTTTTATAAGAACAATATCAAAGATATGGGATGAAAAAGAGGAAAAGTGAAATTGTGGAAGATGATTCCAACCTGTTGTCGCCTGCTTGCTCTGGTTGTCTCTCAAATTATTGAGATTTTGTGAAGAAGAAATTTTGATCAAGAGTGAGGCATTGCCACAAATCACTGTAACATGATGTTTAGACCAAGTCAGAGCAGTATGTTGTTTTGGTTATGTCACAGGCTATAAAAGCCACCACACAGGTGAGAGGTAATGTATCTCTGTTGAGGTGACGTGGCTCTTGTTGTGCAATGGTGAGACCATCATCGTCTTTCGCCTCATCCCGTATACAGTGATCACTCACAACACTGTCAACATTAGCTTAAAATAGTTTTTCATTTGACTTTACATATAGTTCAAGAAAATACCATTGTCCTCATACTACAAGGAGAATGTTGTCTTTCATACATTACAAGACTATATTCATCTCAATGCACACCAATTCTTTTGTATCACAGCCATAGAATCCAGCCCCTCCGTGAAAAGGACACACTGTAGCTATACTGTCATTTATCCCCCAGCAGGTTTTCAGCAGTAGGTTTATTCAGCTTCTCATGGAGGTAATACTCAGTTACTGGTAATATAGAAAGTGACACCTGAACAGCGTCTTAGTCACGTCGGGTTCTAGATCTAGAAAAATATAAAATGAGGTTGGGCAAGTTAATCATGCTGTTAGAGGTGTTATGTAATACTCTGATGTTAGTGTTGCATTGCCTTTTTTCATCAGTGTATTTGTGTCTTAAAACTGTTGTGTTCTTTATAGTTTAATTAAACATTTTGCTACTATTATGTCATACATGAGTCTTTGCTGTTTGTTATAGAATGTTTTTGTTTTTCTCTTTTTGCTGCTGTACTGAAACCACACCAAGCCTTGATTTAAAAAAAAAAAAAAGCTGAAGCGCATGCTCAACCATGAGCTTTGTGTGTCATTACATCTCCGTTGTATAGACTGTTGGACCTTTTCTTAATAGTGTCTCCTCCTGGAATAAGCAGTACACTAAAATAAATTCTGAAGTGTGTATACTTTTTGCTTTTCTGTTTCAGATCTTGAATGAGTAGCAAAGACTGTAAAAAACAGCTATGCAGACCATCAAGTGTGTTGTTGTTGGGGACGGTGCTGTGGGTAAAACCTGCCTGCTCATCTCTTACACCACAAACAAGTTCCCGTCTGAATATGTACCAACAGTAAGTCTTCTAATATGGTTAAATTTGAAAAATGCTAGATATTTTTAAGATTTTGTGAGTGTATCACTAAGTCAGTTACAGTCCTTGATCAATTAAACCTAAATTAACTGGACCCCTATTTTCACTTGAAGATGTTTCGTCTCTCATACAAGTAGTTTTATCAGTTCTGAGGTCCAGTTGCTTTCAACTTAACCGATTTAGGACTACACAAAACGATCTGCACATTTTGTAATTACCAACAAGCAGATTCAAACTACACTGTGTTTTTTAACCACACTTTGCACCTGAATATTGATGATTTTGTCAGAAACAATCAGCAAGTAAAATGAAATGATGATTAAATATCCGTTGTTTGTGTGTTCTAGGTGTTTGATAACTATGCTGTAACTGTAATGATTGGAGGGGAGCCCTACACCCTGGGCTTGTTTGATACAGCAGGTATGCTTTTCTGATTCTTACCTATTATACATGTAATTCTTTTTAGTCAGACTGTCCAGGTCTTTTTATTTTTTTCATAATCAGTGTGAATGTCAGTTATAGCTTTTTTAAGTCCTTTCTAATTAGCTGTTTGAACCACCATGTTTGCTCCATCCAATACATGCACTACATCAACGTTTATGAATGTAGAATGTAATAACACATTTTTCATTTTTCTGCGCATTGTTTCTAATTTGATTAGCATAAAACCTTGTATTAAACTTCATTCTTGTTTTTGTGTCCAGGTCAGGAAGATTACGACAGGTTACGACCTCTGAGTTATCCTCAGACAGATGTGTTCCTCGTCTGTTTCTCTGTTGTGTCCCCCTCCTCCTTTGAAAATGTCAAAGAAAAGGTACATTACCAAGATGAGCAGACACCCTCTCCTACATCATTTCATAGCACAGTTTCTCATTTTAATGTAATATGATAACTGACTTTTAATTATAAAGGAAATTGGTGGCAGGAGTTTTACAGGAATCAGTGCTGCTAGAAATTTGAGTTTTCGCCATGCAACTTTGACTGCGTTTATTTAATAGCCACTTAATTTTACTTTTTTTTTTTTTTTAATAAAGATTGCCAGAACCAACATTTAAAAATTTTCCCCCCATTTTTGTCCAAAACCTGAGTGGGTGCCAATCACATGAGTATATCTCAAATCTTTCGCTATTGAAACCGATTAATTTATTTTTCTTTATTTAAATGAAAAATTTCATGATTTATTATTTTAATTTATTGATAAATATCCAATTATTTGCGTAACTCCACAAACATACCGATTGTAGCCGCTGTAAATGTTGGACACTTGTGACGTTCTGTTCTTTCCTCTCAGTGGGTTCCAGAGATCACCCATCACTGTCCAAAGACACCCTTCCTGCTAGTTGGGACTCAGATTGACTTACGGGATGATCCATCTACTATAGAGAAGCTTGCCAAGAACAAGCAGAAGCCTATCACACCAGAGACAGCTGAGAAGCTGGCAAGAGACCTCAAGGCTGTGAAATACGTGGAGTGCTCAGCTCTTACACAGGTAATGCAATAGAAACACAAGTAACTTGCACTATGAGGGATTCATGTCTTTTGTGCTAGAACTAAGAAAGTGGAGGAAAGAGGAACAAGTTTGCATTTGGCCTGAGCCTGTGCATGGTTAATGTCCTTTGTTTGGCATGCTGTTTGGTTTTTCGTTGCAACCACTGGATGGTTTTCAAGGGACTGAAGTCATGCTGAGTTTGAGGCTGTACAAGATGGTAGTTACTGTCAGTGGAGTTGTGTCTTCTGAGGACCTTTGGTGTCACTCCTGTGGCTTAACTTCTTGTAACTAGGTAATGTCACATCAAGAAAACAGAAGCGAAGAGTGCAGCTCAGAGTTCTTTAATTCATTGTCAGTTTCGTAGGTGCAGCCGTTAAATAGTTAGCCTAAATCAGGAGACGCCAAAAGATAAATAGATGATGTCAGTGGTCATTTCACCATTTGAGATAAATGTGTAATAATTGCTCTTTATTCTGTGCCACGAGTGCTTACAGAAGGCTAGTGCTAGCTTTTTACAGGTAATCACTAGTAATTTGTCCTGCAGACTAAGTTAACACATCTGCGAATGGTTTGACATTACACCCTGATAATGTTTAAACAGTGCTCAAATAGGAACCTGCTGCTTTTTATTCATGCAGTATTTCATTCATAAATAGCAGCATGGAAATAAACTCTGCTGTTTGATGGTGCAGCTGTGGAGAATGTTTCCCCTCTAATTATCAATAGAAACCTGTTGAAGAAAACAGAAACTCTAGAAATATTCACATTTTGAGAAGCAGCAAACCATGACTTCTCCTGCAGTGTCTTTAAAGCATTTGCACATAGCAGCTAAGGGATTGTTTGAACCAATCTTTAGCCTATTCACTTTAATGTCCAATCCTTATTTCTGTTATACTGTTCTCTGCCAATTTTATTTTTAGACCATGATACTGGGGAAATGTTAGGAAACAGGAGACAAAGAGAATAACATCCAGTAAAACGTTGCTGAGGCGGAGATATACATGTGATCATATGCTGTAATCATCATTCTTGTGTTCTGTTGTTCAGTTTACGATTCAAGCCAACAAATTATCTGATTTCTGTAAGTGAAGATTGAAAGCTTGCAAGTGGATTTAGTGATCAGATATTGGGTTGTGCTATTGATGATTGCATTGTTATTCTATTAGGTCACTTTTCTGATTAAGTGCTGAGACGTGGTAGAAATTTGCTGAGGAAAATGAACAGCAGGAGGAACATGAGTGGAATATGAACAGATGTTTTGAGCCTCACTCACTGAGAGAACAATAGTGTTGATGGAGCTAAGGTGTAGCCCCCCCCCCCGCGCTCTGCTTCTTCCTTCCTGCTTCCCCATTTCTCCCTGGCAAGGCTGTTGCATAGCTGCTGATGTCATTTCCTGTTTCCTGCTGGGATCTCAGTCCACACCCCACACTTCTGGAGCTGCTTTCTGTGTGTGCAGTTGAACTCTTTCCTTTATCACCACTGTTCTTTGCACCCTGTCTTTTTTCTGAATTTCATCCAAGTCTGCCTTCCCTGTTCTGCATACCCCTCTGCCTGCCCTGTCTCTTTGTGTGTTTGCTAATCGTGCTGTATTTCTCTTCCTTCTCTTGTCATTGTAGCGAGGGCTGAAGAATGTATTTGATGAAGCTATCCTAGCTGCCCTAGAGCCTCCTGAGACGCAAAGACAGAGGAAATGCTGTATATTTTAAAGACTCATGCTTCATGACTTCTCTTCTGATCACTAACACACTCTGCAATTGTTTGCTTCACCAAAACCCACTTCCCTCAAATCTTTACATGTGCTGTTATTGAAATCCAGCTGGACCTCAACTTTAGTCATCAAGACAGTAACAATAACATTAGCGAGCTGCTAGTTAAACCTCTGCTTTGTAGAGAGAGGATATGATAAAAACGGCTCTGTCATGAACTTTACATGTAATATTTGGTTTGTTGGTTGTGTATGCTCCTTGTGGAGTTACTTGCCTCCGACTGGTGTTAACTTCAGCATTATTCCTGGTTTTCATACCTGTTGGCCAGTGGCCAGCAGTAGAATAGCAGCCCACAGAGGATGTCGGATGTAACCATTGTGTTCTACAGTTACTTCACACAGTCTTTCCCATCTGTCCATCTGTAGTTGTTCCTCTGGGTATGGTTTGGACTAAAATTTAAGGCGGTGGCTCCCCTCTGATTAGTTGTACAACTGAACAGTTGAATTTCTGATGCTCTACTCATGTACTTTTGTGTACTACTCCTAATGTGTGTTCACCAGACTGTGGTTACATATAGGACTGTTAAGTTATACAGAGTGGCCATTTTCCCAACATTCTTACAAGGTGACTGTTTACTTGTTTGATACTATAGAGGGATTGGCTTTTCAAGAAAAATATTGTTGGATAGTTGTTATGTAGTAGTTGAATATTTTTACAATATTTTGTCAGATGAGATTAAAGTTATTAAGTAAAGATTTAATGGCTGTTGAATAACATCCAGGTTTAGAACAGCTGGAATATGTTGATACTGGACATTGAGTGTCTGCAGCGTTTGTAACAGTGAAGACATGAAACAAGACTAGTTCAAAGGTTCCCATCTTCTGCTTCACATTTGCTTGAAAGATTTAAATCTCTCCTTTAAAAAAAAGCAAGCATGAAGCCAGTGTAAATTGCAGCACCATAGTTTTGCATTAAGCTAGAGTGGTAAAGAGCATTAACTCAGTTGGTTGCAATTGGCCAGTGAACCCAGGTGTGGATCATGTGTGCAACATGTTGTCATGTATACCCTAACTGACAGACACAGGACCACCAGGACCTGTCCCAGTATGTTTGACAGACCCTTTTAACAGGCACTGCTGCTTCCCCAGAGCAAAGGAAATGTCTTATTCATTGTGATAAACGAATAAACTAGTCTTTTTATTTATTTTTTGCTATAACAATCATTCCAATGTTTGTAACTGTGGCCCATCTCTAGTACCATGACACTGTCTTCTGTCCACAGTCTGCTTTGTTGTAGGGGTATATTTCTGTTTCTTCCATTTCTAGTTCTTTGAGTATATCTTCTTGTGGGCCAGGTTTTTTTTCTCTACATGACACTAATGTGCCATTTACCATGGCGCAAATCTTGCTAATACAAAAAAATTAACACTGTGTGCAATGACGTGTGAAATGAATAAAGAAATGGATTTAACCCCTGTTCACTGGCTCTCTTCCTTGTACTGTGGTTTCTCACACAAGTATTTGGTACAGTAGCTTACGGCCTTGAGCAATGCTGATGGGCTTAACCCGTTTACTGCACAGAGCAGCACTGTGTCTCTGCAGCTCCGGTTACTCCACATGACTGGGCTCATGGTGTAAGCAGCTCCACTCTGGGGCAAAAACACCCACATCTGAGGCCGACCGAAGGCGCAGCCTGAGGAGATTATAGTGTGGTATGTCATCGACAGGCTGGTTGTGTGTTGTTTAATACTTGCTTAAAGGTAATTGGATTATGTGGAAAAGGTTCCTTTTATGTATTTTTGTTTGTTTTTTTGTGCACGGAGTTCTGATGTCATGCTTTCTCCTTCCTCCACTTTCTGGATTGAATTTCTTATGATTTGAACTGTTATGTTTCGGCTGCAATTTGCACTTTGTTGTTGACACCTTTTCTTTGTCCCCAACAGCGCGCTAAAAAAACTCAACATGTATGAGGAACACTTGTTTTGTGAATTTTGTGTTGGGAGTCTGGTTTGTGTTGGGAGCTGGGTGTTTACTTGAGTTGACTCAGTTTCGAAGATCTATTTTGTACACTCTTAACTGCTGTTCAGCAAGTGTGATGCATTGAAGAAGGGGCCGTGTAGGTGACGTGATATTTTGTCAAGTTATAATCTGTGTGTCAGTTGTAGGTCCCTAACATCTTGCCATAACGTCCTACTGTTGTGTGGAGGTTCACATTGAATGCGACTTAATTTCAAAGTTCATGTAAAATATCACTTTAAACACTATGCGAATAAATGTTATGAGTGAAATATATAATTCCAACAGCTTTTATGAAAGTTAGAACAGAAGTCAGTTCAAATTTCCTGTGGTTACTGAAACTCTAAACCATGCCCTCTCAGTTTCTGTTACATTGTTAGTGTCATGACTTGAACCTCATTACATAATTGACAGTCACATTTTTGAGTCTGAATGGGATTTCTGCAGAAGTTTGCTCACAATGCAGCTTCATTTTCTAAAGATCATGCTCTGGGGCTAACCATAACAATAGTCACTGTTCAGAACCCTTTCTAAATACCAACATCCTAAACAGTAAAAACTAGTGTTAAACACTAAAGGTCAGGACAACCAATAGTGAATGTTAACATTCCAGTATAACAACTTTGACCAACTGCCAACAAACACTTGAACCTGTTGATTATAACAAAGTTAGAAAATAATGATCTGAACATGGCAGTCAGTTAGAGATGGCAACATTATTAGATCAGCGATCAGAATAAATCTGCAACCAAGAATTTTTTTTTTCATAGTTTCTTGTCCGTTTGAGTTTAGAGGTCTGAAATCAGCCACTGGATCTGTAATAATTACTCAGCCAATCAGATCAGTTGTTTGGTCCCAGTGTCGCAGCCCAGCCCGTTAGGCAGTCTGTCTGGTAGTTTTGTGTCAAAACCCATCAAAGGCCGGCTCATAGACGTTTCTTCATAGATGTCGATGACTGACAGTCATTATCGTAGAGAGTGTGATACCTGACGTTCACCAACAAACGGCTCCGAGTACAAAGCTGACCCCAGCACAACGTCAATGTGAGCATGTGCGAAGGATACACACGGAACTTTTAAGGATCCTCACCCTCGTATGGTTTCTCTGTCCAGGCTGCCGTTGTGTTGTCCTTCCCTGTGCTTTATTATTTCTGGACCTTTTCTACCTTTGTGTTGTCCCCTGCATTGAGCCTGTGTGTTTGTGTGTTTGTGTCCACAGAAAGGCCTAAAGAATGTGTTTGATGAGGCGATATTGGCCGCATTGGAGCCCCCAGAGCCCAAGAAGAAACGCAAGTGTGTGCTGCTATGAGAGGCTCCGACCTTTTTTAAAAGTGCACACATGTACACACACGCATAACACCCACACCCATCTTAAACACACACATGCTTCCCTGACCCCCCGCCCTCCCCACCCAGTCCTACACCCTGCTCCCCCAGCAAACCCCCTTTTCCCTCGCTCTGCTAAGGCTGGTTGACAACTAAGTCCTTGACAGCCAACCCCAGTTTTTGATTAATTCTCTGCAATAATACAAAGCTTCAACCCCGTTTTCCTAATTGTGAGTGGGACAGAACCTACAACTGGCTGACAGGCTGCTGTGTGGTCCGGCTAGAGTCCCACACACCCAGCTTTACACACTAAAGTAGAACTACCGACACCACATGGAGCTTTCTGACCAGTCCGGTTAGTCTTGTGGCCTTGAGACACCCGGCCATTCAGTCGTTCTCAGCCAATCATGGAGACAAGCCCCGCCTCAGCCACTCCCAGCTGCCTGATTGACAGCTGCTCACCCCTGCTTGTTCTCACCCCCACTGACCCTCCACTCCCTTCTGTTGACGAGCACACTCAATCCCTACATTCTTTTCTCAGCGCTAGCAGAAGAAATGCTAAAAGAGTAGTGTTTTGTTTTTGTTTGCCAACACCCCCTTACCCGTTTATTCCCTCAAACACACAAGTCTGAGATATTTATCCCACGCTCCAGGTAGACGGAACCACTAAATAGACCGCAAAGGACCGTAAAGGTAGTTCAGGTTGAAATCCGGCCGTCGCGGCGGTGTTGACTTTTGAGAGTGGACTTGGAGCGTGGTCGTCACTTGAAGAGCTAAAGGCATCCAGTAATAATAGGTCTACTAGCGGACCGCAGGAATTGGCCTTTTAGATGCAGGGAAACTTAAAACAGTGTTAGCAGAACGAGCAGTGTGTTGTTCACGCTTCACCAGGGACCACGGGAGGGCAGGAAATACCATTAGAGTGGACATGGTCGTCACCTCACGGCTGGAACGGGTACAGCAGAGACAAGGAACACACGCCAGCAAACGCAAGCAGCCATATTTAAGAGTTTCGAGATTCGAAGCATGAATTTCCACCAGAATTCTGTGCCAGGTCAGAATTTGGTGCCTTCCTTTTGGTATGGCTGTGCGTCAAAGGGCTGTCTGATCCGTCGTACCCGTTGAGCCGGTACGGTGCTGAGCAACGCCGAGCCCTGGCCTCTGTTCTAAACGATAGGTTTAACAGATGTAATTATAATGTAAGCTGACACAATGTCGACGTAGGCTCCAAGTGTTTTTACCAAAATCTTTTTTCTTCATTTTTTTTGTTTGTGCTGTTTTTTTTTATTTTATACATATAAATATATATATATATATAAATATATAAAAAAAAAGGTTTCTTTCACTCCTTTTACATTTAGGGGTCGGAACTCATCTGAACTCTTACCTGCCAGTTTATACCAAGATAAGCCCTGATTGGTTTAGACAAACAAAAAAAAAACTCCGATGGCAGAGAGACTGTTTGGTTCAGATTATTTGTGATCAGTTGGTTCTTGTTTTTCTTTACTGGTGGCTTTGAGTTGGGTTGACGTCCAGCCCAGGTCAATATAATTATTATAACCTGTTGTTGTTTTTGGTGCAAAAACCAAATGCTTTGTCTAAAGTCTTTGTTCTTTGTATATGCATTCTTTTCAAAAATATTAAACTTATACCTTAATTGCCTTTACTACCTTTCCTTGGCCATTCTTTTTGGGTCCTCTGTAGATCAAACAGAGGTGTGGGACGCTGTAACGCATTTCAACTCATGTCAAATTGGCATTAGAACGTTTATGAGGGATGGAGGTGTAATGGTGTATCTGACCAGCAGGAGGTGCACTGTGTCCAACCATCAACAGTCCTTTACCTTCATGGAGCTGATCTAGTCTGGATCAAATGGAACCTGAACACAAACCACAGACTGACGTGTTTACACTGAGGCTACATGATCTGATCCGGATGCTGGAGACCAGTAATATGTGAAAGTGCAGAGAAAAATCAAAAACTCGTATCTCATCCATAGACAGTATTGATATATTTGGGTATATTTACATTTGCTCTGTGTTAACAGTGTTAAAAGTGTGAAAGGAAAATCAAGAACAGAAGTTATGAGATCTGTGAAAAGCTGAGGGTGTAGGAGTTCAAGTGTCCAGTGATAAATGTGTCACACTTTAATCCTCGGGGATTTGAAACACAAACTAACAAATTGGATATTTGAGGAACTTAAGAGGCCAGTTTTAGGAACGTGACGATGTGTCATCTATAAAGCTGACGTCTCATGAAGGTATGATACAGTGGATGCTCGGTAAAGGCTTAATTTGTTGTGTTTAAGATATGCATTGTTGACCATTTTTACACCCACGTGTATTTAAGGAAACAATGAAACACTTTGGTCCAACTTTTTTTTGTGTCTGCCAGAAAATGTACAAATAATCATGTACTTAATATTGATAACTCGTAGGTCATAAGA
>JAPTHA010000023.1:24771323-24781412 GCA_029814585.1 Gymnapogon annona | reverse complement strand
ATTAGATTAGATTAGATTAGATTAGATTAGATTAGATTAGATTAGATTAGATTAGATTAGATTAGATTAGATTAGCCTTTATTTGTCCCACATGGAGTAATTTCAGATGGGTCTAAATATAAGCATAGAGCCAATATTTTTTAATGTCCAATTTTATATTACTGTTCGTGTTGCTTGATTGTCATTCGTTCATCACCGCACACATTTACCCTACAATGATATTGAAAAACCTAGCCCATGCACAGCTGCGTGCGTTCATTCAAAGCCCGGGATACTTCTCAGTTCTCCCAACAAATGAGCCAAGTTTCCCACAGTTGATTATCACGCCACAAACACGCACCACAGGTCAAGTTCAATATTCTTTAGATATTTGTCTTTTTCCAAAAAATGTCATGTACTTCATAAGTTATGCTATGTTTTTCCTGGTGTGGCCATTCTGTTCTCATTCATTTTCTTTGGACCCCTTAACTACCAATTCAGTAAGTTAATGTTGGCTACTATCAGCTTCACCCTCTCACGAGTGATGGATATGAAGGCCTGATATGGGAAACAGTGGGTGATAATACACACAGACTTGTACCTGTTTCGCACGGAATGATTTTGACAGTGTGATATATTCTTGACTGATAAAGCATAAGTGAGAGACACTGCACCAGGTCAGAGGAGACACAGATGTGTATAAATAGTCGTAAAAAGGGCATAGCATCTGACAAGTAAAATTTTTCTATATGAGCAACAGTCGACATGAAAATCCATTTACAATTGCTATTGGTAATGCACAACAGGAACAAGGCCAGCTGTTAAAAGACAAAAGAGATGATTCATAAGGAAATTGAAATATTCAGCTATAAGAAAACGTTTTGCTTTTGAAAAAAAATACCTAAAAGATGCAGTGGGTCATCATCATATCTGGTCGCAGTAGAAATGTATCCATTGCAGGGCAGTATTGTTTGCCTCCCTTAGGTCTTGATCGGAGCATTTTGGACCCAAATGGCATTCCTGGAGGATATGATGTATCGATTGTATTTCTCCACAGGGACAATACGGAGTGTTTAATGCAGTGGGTTAAAAGAATGGAAGACATTACGTCAATTTATCGTTGGTTTCAAAGGTTTAAGAAAAGCTTGTGGTTGTACTGATGGTCAGTTCTGTCTCAGAAAACTCCATATGTGAGCAGCCAAATGACCCACTACTGAAATGAATGAATTACACCACGACGGCTGAAGACAAATGAACATGGATGGAAATAAAGACAAATTCCTAACTTTGCCAAAGGTTTGGATGCGGAAGAGACAATGTTCAAAATGCGGGTTCTGTATAAGGCAGCGGAGAAAAGAAAAGCAAATATATTAAACAGGAAAGCACGTTTAATTTCTTGATTATATCACTGTTCTGTCTAATTGTTTGGGTATTAAATGTCCAAACTGCAGATTTAATTTATTTACCGAGTCAGCAATGAGTGCTACTCAACATTTGAGGTCTATGTGCATATAAAAACAATAAATTACAGAACCTGTAGAGCTTATGTGATGAATTCAGGAATTGACGAATTTATTGCTAAAAAAATGATCATTATTGCAATATCGAATAATGTTAAGGCATATCACAGGTTTTCCTCATTCATGCACGTGGCTAATCTGCTGGTATTACTCTGCACAAAGCACCGTCTATTAGAATTTTGGACAGAGTTTGCTTAAAATAATATGTGCAGAATATCATGCACAGACACACATGCCGAGCAGATACATACTCAACAGCAAGCAGGCAGGTCATAATTCAGTCGGCTAATGTTTGTCATGGCTGCCTGCGTAGTACAGACATACGGAGACCCGATCCCTCTGGACCTGAACAGTGCAGTTACACACACAACCACACACACTCACATTCACCACCCAGCAAAGATGGCACAGTTTGTATGGAACTCAAAACCGATTACTTTAAATGATCCTCGTAAATACCTCAGTGCTCGTCCCTGCTTACACATACATACATACACACACACACACACACACACACACACACACACACACACACACACCCAGCGATTGACAAGGTGGAAATTATTGAAAGTGAGGGGGAAACCGTCGAGGGCCGGAGAGAGCGAGACCACAGCCCCGAGATGAAGTGTGATGTGTGTGAGAGAGTGTGTAAGTCCTCGAGGAGTCCCACTTTAAATCAGGCCTTATTAAAACAGCCCTATTTCAGCCACATTCAAACTCCGCTGGACTCCCAGGTTATCACAATAACGATAAATCCCCTTCACTCTGGCTGCGCGGACTGCTGTGTGTGTGGGCGCGAGCGTGTGCGCCTGTTTTTGCGTGTGTGTGTGTAAGTGATATAGTGTCTCTGGCTATGAAAAGTCATTAGGAGTCGCTTTTTCTCTGAAGGGAGGAGACTGGTGTTACCATGGCAACTTGTCATTTAGAGAATCCATCTAAACTTTGTGAGATGACTGCAACGCGCTCGCACCGTACAAACAAATGTGCATCGGAAGTATTGATCATGTGCCATCGTATATATCCCCGGACTCATCATCGTGATCAGAACATCAACTATTGGCAGACGAAGGCTAGAGCTACTGTGTAGAACTCTATACTGCTGGTTTAAAAATATTCTATCTGAATCATAAACTGAACTAAAACTAAACTCCAGTCCAGACGCACTGGTACCTCACAGGTTACTGACATCACTCCAGTTTTAGACGAGTCTTTATAAAACAGAAACTGACGTTGGCTTCATAAAGGACTGGCCCTACATTGTTTCACACAGGTTTTTTTAAACAGGCAACAATGTGTCAATGACTGAAAGGGACCAGTGACAGGATGCTGTTGAACCTTTTAAATCTGTTCATCTTGTGGAGAACCTGGTGCAAAATCACTGGCAAACAAACCTGATTCAGGGTCAGTGTTACACTATCCCGTCTCACCATGCTTCACACTGATAGGAAGAGACAACATCCACCATTTCAGCTTCTCTTCTGGACCCAAACTTGCACAAACATAACAAAAATATTTACATTATCATGACTCGTCGATTATCAGAGTCCCTTTTTACACGATTTTAAAATTTTTCTATCATTTTCTTCTTGCATCTCGTCTCATTTATGTCATGTCTATCTTTTTTCTTATTGCATCTCCTACAATTGAAGCCTCTGCTCCTCATTTAACATGACTTTACTGTAGAAACTCCATCACTGAACACTTCTCTTCTGTTTTACTTAGGAAAATGAATTCACATAATATTATTTTACACATTATTCACATGGTATTACTATGCATTGTCTTCATCCAATTGACAACTCGGTAAAAATAGCTCCATGACTCAGTTAAGTTCATAGATTTAAAGTATTCTCATGATACTTGGGGAAATGAAATTTGAAATCTGAAATTTCCCCGAGTGGGAGTAATAAAGAAACATCTTATCTTATCTTATCTGAAATGCTTTTCTATCCACTTCAGCTATACATTCATTATATGTTTGCCCATTATGATGCACATATAATAATAATAATAATACATTTAATTTGTTGGGCGCCTTTCAAGGCACTCAGGTTTACTTGTTTTTTTTTGTTGTTTGTTTGTTTGTTTGTTTTTTGCTTATTTGAACAAATTTACATATTCATCTTTCAGGATATTTCAGTGGTGTGTTTCCTCTCAGGTTCTATTTACACATTCACAAGTCTACAATTTTTAAAAAAAAGAGCTGAAAACAGTTGTGCGACATGTAAAAAATCTCAACAATAATAAAAATTGTCATTCAGAACTGAAACACATTGTTTTTACTTAAATGTCAGTTTAAAAACAGTCGGGACCAGTACGTCTTACACATGTAGCGCAGGTCATGATGTTCACTCGGTTTATGAATGAACTCATGTGTTTAGGTTAAAAGGAAAAAGTTCACACTGACATTAAACATGTGGACATGGTTGATTTTTTTTTTTTTTTTTGTGAAGGTGCATTTGGTTTGAATTCTATCAACGTAGATCGTGACCGTGTGAAAAGAACTCCAGCTGAGAACCAATGGATTATGTCATGCGTTTAATGACATTAAGTTATTATTCACTGAATCTGTTCCCGTTGCACATGTTCGCACTGACCTTTTATCAGTTTTAGTTTTTTGGACGCCTAAAACCAGTTGAATAGAAATGCACATTATCAAAAAGATCTGGAGAGCGCACAACAACAAGACAAGATACAGCACACTGTTAACCTTCTGCCAAAACTGTAGCAGAGTCAGAGTGAAAACCCAACGGAGTATTACCAAAGCCCGGGTACAGCCAGTTGTCACAGCAGAGACCAAATCACTTCATCTCATTTCGTCGGTTCGTCAATGACAAGAGAAAACGATATTGAAAATATAAAAAAATAAATAAATAAATGTTGACATTAACACCGGGCGGCCATAGGTTGGGTGATAGAGCAGGTCGTCTGGAAACCGAAGGGTTGGCAGTTTGATTGTAGTGTTGACACTACAATCAAGACACTTCACCCACCTTGAATGAACCCTGCGATGAACTGGCAACTTGTCCTGGGTCCTCCCCCCACCTTTGCCCTCGAGTATCTGGGATAGGCTCCAGTGACCCCCGCGACCCTGTAACGGATAAAGTGGGTTCAGAAGATGAATGAATGACGTTAACACATAAAGTAATGTTCGGATGTGTGAAGCTGCGGAGTTTCTATGGACTTTTGAGACTATTTCAGACTCGTGGAGTTCACGTGAGGCCACATCATTGACTTAAGTATTTTTGTCGTGTTTTATTTTTCCTATTCTTCCATAATTCAAGTTGCATTGGAAGAAAAAAAAAACACAATTGTGTATATGGACTTCAACTTAAACTGTTTCAGATGAAGATGTTTGTATATGTTTTGAGTGTGTTTAAACATATGCGTGGAAGTGTTCATGTGTTGGGCCATGTGATTTTGCATGTGCTTGCGTGTGTGCACATGTGTGTGTGTGTGCGCGTGTGTGTGTATGTGTGTTGTCTCCATTCAGTGGAAACCCTCAGATCTATTTTCAGCAACCGATGTTCATTATTCCGTCTGGAGCCAATTAGATAACCTGAACGCAGAGCAGACTAAATGTTTTGATACAGTGAAGCTCTGTCCTTTCAGTGTCAATGATGAGATTCCTGAAGAATGTTCACACACACACACACACACATACATACACACACACACCAAAAACGTGCACACGCATACACTCGCAAAGACACATGATTGCAAATTCCTCATAACTCTGTCGCTAAATCACACTATCATTCTGTCACGCATCAGCCCTCTTTGTCCAGTTCCACCCATTCACACAGACAAATAAAAGGAACTGCTGGCGTGGAGGTACCGCTGATGTTATTTGACAGATTTCTGATCTGTGTCTGCCACACGCAAACGTCTGTGGTCCAAATCAAGTAATGCATCAAACATGTGTCCTTTACACAAAGCACGGCAGAGAACAAGGCAGCTCTCTCTCTCTCTCTCTCTCTCTCTCTCTCTCTCACACACACACACACACACACACACACACACAGCCGTCCTCGGCATAGATGAATCAATCACTTCATTGGCATTCTCACACTGTAACAGTACTCTCCCACCATAAAACTGACCGCAGATTTTGTTGGCCAGAGAATCAGAGGAATGTGACAATAACCCAACGATTTACATTCAACAAGAAAAGCAGTCGGTGCCATGTCGAAACGGCCTTCTCATATCGGCGGCAGTTCCGTGCCCCACCCATCTGCTGATCTATAGAGACGCTTATGTCACAATCGTAGACTCCATAAGAATTCGGACTAATGTGTCGTAGACTAGTGTCCAAAATGCAAAGTATGTTGTGGCAACTATAGTCTATTATGAGCAGCACTTCAGAGGATTAATGACCAAAGCTTAATGGCTAAAACTGGCCACAACATGCACTAAATGCACACAGCTGCTAATCAACCAGAGATGGATGGAAGCCCCATCGGACCCCAGCGTCCTTAGTTGTTCTTTTGTGTTGGTCCAGAGCTGGGTGACTCTACACGCTCACTATGCAAGTTACATTATGTTAGTCTGGATGTTCTCTGCTGGATTACGGATAAATATTTCCATCAGGCAAAAATATGTGTGTATCACTAACGACCTCCGAGCTGCCTCTAAAAATCCATTGGGAGGTGGTGGCTCAGGAGACAAAGAAAACCAAAGGGTTGGTAGTTCAATCCCTGTCCACATGTTGAACTGACCTTGAGCAAGTTAATGAACCTTGAGTCCATCTTGGGAACTGTCATTAATGTGGGAATGGTTAACCATCAGTGGTGGACCCTCAAGGCCAGCAAGGCCTTCTCTGCTGGCCTAAATATAATCAAGAATATATTTTTAAATAGATTTATTTTTCCACAAATATGTATTAAATTATTCCCCATGGTCTGTACTCTTCATTTCATAGCTTTCCTAAGTTGGTTGCTCAGCCTCCAGCCCCAGGTGGAGACTTGAAGGGTGGGGTTTATATTAGAGTTTTATCCAATCATTATTCCCTATCCTGTGTTGCCAGGGTCCAAAATCTACCTCTAGGCCTTCAGAAGCGATAGTGGTCGTGCATGGTAGCTTAAAGTGAATGAGAACAGATCTGTGCCATTAACCAATCAGCGTCAAGTTTGGCTCCACTGGGGCCAGCTAGCAGGCCTACCATGGTGTCAGTGCATGCACATCTTTTGATTGGATATGTGATAGAGAGAGGTGGAGCTATGCAAAGCTGTGCAGAGCAGACCCAAGCAAACACGTCAATGTGATAAACAGGAAATAAGGAAATGGATCATTTGTGTAGCACAACAAGTTGTTTTCGTTTTTTCAACCCAAAATGGCTGAAGGAGGCAAACATATCAATTTGGTCCAGATTTTGTCATGGCCAGCCAATGCTGGGGCTTGGCCACACCCTCTCCTCAAGGGACTGGAATTAATCTTCAACACCTGGGCCACGCTGCTCATCTTGGGCTGATTGCCCAGCTATTTAAGAAGCTCATTGCCAGCCAGCAGTGTGGCCTCATAAACATCTACACCTTCTTCAACCTGCAATAACCTGGACAGCCTTTGTTTCACATGGACTCTGATCTGGACTCTGGTTTTGTTCAGTAAGGTTTGGGTTTTCATGTATAGTGTGTTTGGTTTCTGGTCTTTGTTGTAGTTCTGAGTGTTAAGTGGTGTGATTATGTGATACATGTTATTTGCTGTGGTTTAGTTGTGTGTGTTCAGTTAATAAATGTTCTATGTTTCCCTTCAATCTCATGCAACTGAGCTTCTCCCTTTCCCCAACCATGACAGATTTAGTTATAACGCCATTCTCAAGCAAAACTAAACACTGTAAAGAGAGGCCGGCCGACCGTTAGCAAGAATTACTCAGCAGGAAAAAGGATTAATCCAACACTTTAAAGTTGATAACTACAAACAGTACACCTGGGTGGCAGGCTCCAAAAAGTAAGTTAATATTATTATTAAAAATATATTATTAATGAATATGAACAGTAAGGTATTGTGGGTAGATTGCACGGCCCGGCACGGCAGACACCACGGGCGACCGTGCTGGTGGACACCGGGTCCTTTGTCAGTTCCTTTTGTGCCTCTGTTATTAGTCTACTGAGTAGACTAATATGCTACTAATGCTACTAATAGTCTACTGAGTAGACAACAGAGTTGTACTTGACTTTATGTTCAGGTGATGCAGTGGCATGTGTTTTGGTCTAAATGCATCATGTGTAGAGCCATGGATCAGAATTCTGGTTTTAACAGGTGGATTAAGTTGGGTAGAGAATCACTGCAGGTCCAGGTCTGAAATGCACAGCCTGCAACTGTTAACCATGACACATCGGAAAAGACTTTTAAGTACAATTAAGGTAGAAATGTTCAGTCGGTTTTGTGGGAATTTGATCATTTCAGCTCTACAACATCATCTCAATGTGCACATATTCCACCAAAGCCAAATCCCAGCAAAATCCCAGTCCCAGCATCCTGTAGCACAAACACCCACAACTGGACACAGCCTGAATAACGGTAAAGGGTATGACACTGATCTAGAAGACAAGATTAATCCAAAGCTAGATCAAACTGCCTTCAGTGGCAACTCGTATTCAACAACATTTAACGTTAAAATTTATATGCTAATGCCAATGTAATCTGCACTGGATTAATGAATAACACTGGGACAGAATTCCCCCAGAGAATAAAAAATTGAGTGATTAACATTGTGTTATAAAAAGGCTATTTAAATTATGTATGTATATTAAATATTTATATATATATATTATTTATATTATATAGGTACATAATATATATAATATATACATAATGTATATTATGTATATTATACACATAATATACAAATTTGATATGATTTATTTTTGGGGGGGATATTATATAATATATAGTATATACTGTTCATATACAGTATACCCCCCCCAAAAAATATATCATATCAAGTTTGTTTTTTATTTTATCCTGTATTCTTGAGTAAACATTGTCTGGATAGCTCAGTTGGTAAGTTACCGGGCTGGTGCATGGGGGACCCAGGTTTGATTCCTGGGGTGAGCGTCCAGTGGGTTGTGTCGGGAAGGGCATGTGATGTAAAAACTCCAATATGCGAATTGGATACGCTGTGGCAACCCCGGAAGGTAAAAAGCCGAAAGAAATCATCATTCTTGAGTGAACATTGCGGTCTCTGTTCACAGACACTATAAATTCATTCTTCTTCTAACTTTTTTACAGATTTTGTTACGCTGTTTCTACTTTCATGTTTCTGTGCAAAAAATAACCAGCAGGTTGTCAGTATACATAATCACAATACATCGGAAAGAGAAATGGGTTGTGTTGTTTCAGGTGATTTTGTACAAATACACTCAGTCTTAGCCATAAACATACACACGGACATAATCATTCATTTCAATATCATTACAAACGTCTTGTGAATTGCAGGGGTGTTTATGCTGGTGCGACTGGTGCCAGTAGAGTCACACACCCTTAGTGCTACTCCTCCACCCAATAAAACACTGATCTGTTGACAAGGACCAGGACCAAAGTGCCCCCAATGGGATGTAAACAAACATATAATGAACAGGTACAGTATATAACCTGCACATGAAGCCCATAGAGTGGACTGAATGAGTATAAAGGCTGGACTAGAGTTAACTATTCAACGCACACAATAATGAAGAGAACACGGGCTATTACTTATAATAACATTGTAGGAAAGATCCTCATTGCACAAAAGAGATGCTTTTCACGTATTATCAAAACCAAACACAACCCATGAACACTTCCTCTGGATGTAACACAATGCCAACGCAACGTAGCAACAGGAAGCATGCGGCATTCCCGAGCGACACCAGGACACACCTCGCACCGACGCCCGCTCCAGCATCCCAGGCCCAGCGGAGCCGTTTGACCAAGAGCCGACGGGTCTAGATGGCCTATCCTGGTTTCCCATGGTTCTGCGTTTTTACGAGCGACTGGAAGCCATTATGGAGATGAGGGTGCTGAACAGAGCGGAGCGGTCCTCTCCCAGCGATGACAGGCCTCTCAGTCTGGGTCCCCTTCCCTTCCAGAGCAAATTAAACACAAATGGCCTCACACACTTGCGCTGTCTCACACACACACACACACACACACACACACACACACACACACACTCGTCTGGGTGTGCAACTCCAAGCACGGTTATTGACAGAAATTTACATGCAGACACATTAGCACATGCACAACAGGATGCGTACACTAACAAACAGTGTGCACATTGTGTGAATATTTAACACTTCAGTTAAACATGGTCTTTTTTTTGTCTTTAACTCCTCCCAGTCTGGCCTAAATAATGACACAATCACAAGTTATCATTTATGCTGGAGGAGAAAAAATGTTTCCAAACTATCAGTGAGAAGATATAGGGTGTGTGTGTGTGTGTGTGTGTGTGTGTGTGTGTGTGTGTGTGTGTGTGCGTGTGTGAACTGGAATGTGTGTGGCTTAGCATATCTCTCTGATCTGATCACAGGAATAGGTGAGTATTTTTGGAGGGGGGTTGGGGGTGGGGGATCTTTTTCCATCCAGCCTTCATTTGTACACACACACACACACA
>JAPTHA010000023.1:24750635-24762492 GCA_029814585.1 Gymnapogon annona | reverse complement strand
GGGTCCCCCCCCTTGCCTTCGCCCTGAGTAACTGGGATAGGCTCCAGTGACCCCCGCGACCCTGCAAAGGATTCAGCAGGTAGAAGTCATTAACCTCTGATATCCTGATGATGTACTTTGCAGTGTTTAATGTATTTCATTTTGTTGTATATTTTTCGGGCAATTTTTGTGTGTTTTTTTTAGAGTATGCTTCTGTAAATTTTTGTGCATGTTGATGATAACTCCAGAAATAATCGATGGGTCCAGGTATGAGCCTTAGCTTGATTAACAGATTGAATGGCAGCAGCAGAAATATTAGTTGAAGACAAATGGTAATAGACCCTTAGTTGGATTGAAACATAGTTGAGACTGCTTTAACATAACAAGTGAGGTAAATTTGACTGTTAATTGTGATTGTATGGTTTTAAATTTGAGCAAAACTCCTACATTTGGCTTCAAACACATTCATATCCTCGACTAACATGACCAAATATAGTTCAGTTCTGAACAAATAGGTTGGGTCCACATGTAAAATAGATAGATAGATAGACAGACCTTTATTTGTCCCACTCGGGGAAATTTCAGGACTCAGGGAAAATGTGAGAACATGCAGCAGTAAATGGAGGGAGATGAGTTCTGGAAGTGATACTGACTGTCTGTCAGAAAGATAAACTGCGATGCATCTTCAGTGACAGACAAAGCGTCAAAGAAGCGTGCTAAATTTCGTCATCGAGGACAAAAGTGATGTGCGTTATTGGCGTGTTGGCCGGAGTGCGCCGCCACAGCTGCTTGTCATTTTGGCCTCGGCACGCATGGCCACCTGCTCTGAATAAACCACTGCTTCCCCCTGCGCTCAACTCTCCCGTGCATTTATCATGTAGTTTACAGTAAGGTGATATTCAACATGAGGGCTCCGTTCCCCATGTGCTGCTCCACTACAAATCACAGAGCATCTGATGGGTGTGATAATGTACAGAGCTGCAGAGCCTTTTCACCTCTCATTTTTTACCCATCAGGCCAAAAGACGAGTGATCCCTGGAAGCTACGATACACTCAGAGTTCCTTAGGAAAACAGTGCAGTGATGTGACATGTTTGCAGAACAATTTCCCTTAAAAAAACCTTGATTTTTGCATGATATTCGACTTGAAATGCAATTTTTTTGTGGCCAAATATTCTCACTTTTGCTATTTTTTTCATTGTATTCCTTTAACCCATTAAGATCCAGTTCTACTTTTGTGACATTTTCCACCTGAGTGGTTTATTTCCATTTGATATAATATAATTATCTGTATTTATTTTTTTTCCCAGTCAAAATCAGGTATTTTCTATCATTTCATTTGTTTATCATGTATATGTTTGTTACAGATAGGTTATTAAATCAAAAAAGTTTATTTTATCAAAACAAAGGAAACTGAAGAAAAAGTTACTTTTCAGATAAATCTGTCATTAACTGAACACAAACCGTCTGTGTCTATCCACTGTCATTGATTCAGCTCCAAGGATTTAACTGGTGAATCAATGTTATAGAAGATGATGGTGTTTCCATGGTAACTACAGAACCTCTAATGTGCAAATGTGCCATATTTGATGACCATGAACAGATAAACACATGTCTTTTACACCTACTATTGACATGTATTGATAGAATTAGTGGGTCAACAGGTAGTGAGTGGTTTATATCAGTGGATGGTTCTTGTGAGTTTTAATGGGTTAGGATACTATACATGAAGGAAAACACATTCCTGATTTTCTTCCATGTTTTGTTTAGACCATAATAATTAAAAAAAAGATACTAAACACAGACATTTTTAAACAGATATTACCTGTTATCAACTTGATAAGAGCAGTTAAGGCTTTAAAACCAGAACTGCAATCACATCAAGATCCATTAAATACAATGAGCGACTCGATTCTGCAGTTTCCTTTGGGCTGCTTTGGGCCACTCTTCACGATCCAGCTGTGGATGTGAGATGTTTTATAAACTAATAATCCTCTTATCTGGGTCATCTGCCATGCTGCACTGCTCTCTTCATGCTTCACTACACCTGAGACACACACACACCTCACCTGTGTACAACGCTTCAGCACCTCCCTTATCTGATGGTGCTGCACTTTCCCTGTGCCAGCAGCAGACACACAGGTGGTGGGGGTCCTGGTATGTGGACCAACTGAACCTCAGCACTGTGGTCCAAACGTGGGCATCAGGAGGAAGAGTCACGCTTGTGTTCATGGGCGTGGTTTGTGTTGGAGTCTCTTTTATGCTGAGAGCCTTTGACATGAGTTAGCTCCATGCATCTGTGATTGCACAGATGGACACCAAATGTGTAAGTGCACCCGCCGTAGTCCGGGAAGTTCCAGATTTGGTGAGTGTCGGTTCTGTTATTGCAAAAAGGTGGTCCACCTTTTAAAGTCTGGTTAAGTATATCTCAGAGCAAGATCCCTAACTCAAAAATCTTACAAAGACCTATTGTGAGCAAGTTTTGCTGGTTTGTACATCAACTTAATTAATTTCAGTAACAATTAATTAAATTAATTATGAATAAATACATTAAAAATCCAAACAGACACTTGAGACAAAACCATCTACTGATCTTAAATGCTTAACACATGTTGATCCAGTTATCCTAATAATAAATCTAGATAATTGATGTAAAATGCAGTTAATCATCTTATCATGGTCATCAGATATGAACCATTTGGACACTCAGAGGCTCTGTAGTTACCATGGAAACACCATCATCTTATACAACATTGATTCACCAGTAAAACCCATGGAGTTGAATCAATGACAGTGGATGAACACACTGGGTTCAATTAATCACAGAGTCACCTTTTCTTCAGTTCTCGTTGTTGTTGATATAATAACCAACTAACCTGAACATTAATGAACATCTATGTGAGCAGCAAATTTAATAGAGAATAAACACAAGGAATGGAATATTATTTTAATAAATGGTGTTAAATCAATTTAAATAGTTATTTATGGGTTAATCATACAAATACATCCCCATGAATTTTGTTCAGAGTGGCTATTTACTCTGAGATATATCACAGTCTATTACACATCTTTTTTTGTCCTTAACAAAGTAATCTTTATTTTCCGATCACATAATTTCAAAAGGGCAAACGATGTTAAATGGATTAAACCAGTGTCTTTCTACCCCAGAGAACTATTTACATCTATGTCTATTTGTTATTTTTGTTTGACTGTACTGAAAAGCCGCATGTGTTTATGGTTTGAAGGTCTGAATGTAATGGAATCAATGTTGTGACAAATTGTTCTTTCAGTGATAACACATGGGGCGGTTTGGTTTGGAATTTGCGTTTTCTCAGTAGTTTTGCAGTTTTGTACTTTGGGGAGTCTCTGTGGGGATACGTTCATTCACGGCGAGGGTAGATGGGTTGAAATAGTATAGCTGCATTGGAGTCTTTGTGCATTGAAGTGTTGAAGTGACAACAGGTGGTTTGCACCCACCGGCAAAGGAAGACACCTGCTGTGATATCACTGGACGGATTGAGTCTGGAGATACAAGCATAACTAATGCATCACGAGACGGAGCGGTGATAGTTCCAAATGTACATGGTGCACCTTTAAACTGTGGCCCAAACATAAAGAACGTGTGCAAAAGTCCTTGTTTATGGTGTCCAATGAGTTTGCCTCTGTAAATAATTTTCCTCGGGATCAATAAACTATTTTGGTTCGAATTAAGATCCAGTCTGATACATGAGGAGCATGAACAGCAGGAAAAAAGAAATGGTGCATGGTTTTCAGGGTTAAAAACAGCTTCTATCTAGTTGTGTGAGTTTATATTAAATATAAGACATTCTGTGTGTGTGGACCTGGCTGTACAAACAGGCCTTTGTGTGTGTTCGGTTCCAGTTGTCTGGGATTATTTATCCATATTGTGGCTTCCCCTGTCATCACTGAAGGCAGCGAAAACCCAGGATGAATAACAAATCACACAGACTAACTGGGAACACTCTGCAGATGGGGCCAGACTGGTTCCAGTGAGGTTTTAGCAATCTCACGACACCGCCCTTGTGTTCAAATGTTCCCATGAACATTGTTATGCTAATGATGTTCCTAAGGACTTCCTGGTCTTCGTCCAATCGTGCGGCTACATCCATTGTGACAGGAGGTCATGCTGCGGAGGGGAAGAATCACACGGACGCAGGCGGATGAATGGAACACGATGACAAGCTCAATGGGATCTGAATGTCGCACGCATGCAGAAAACACGCTAAAAAAGGATATGTATACGTACATGCAAGAATTATGCACATCCGAGACTGTGTGTGGCCCAACTCCACTGTTTTCATGACGTGAACACACACGTACGCGCTTGTGCATCCAGATTGTTTTTATTGTCCTACGGTTCCTCCAGGTCATACTATCATTAAACTCTTCTCTATGAGGCCACATATCTGAACAGTAGTTTGTTTTTTCAAACTTGATGTCTCTTTTGCAACATCTGGCTCTGTTGCTTCACAGTCAGAGTAAAGCCAGTGTTCAGTTTCCCTGCTGGGAAACATTCACCACGCTTGAGGACGGCGACACGCAAACTGCATCATTCACGGTGCTATCGCCCACCCAAACTCACATCAGGGCTTTTTTATTTTCTATTTCCATGTCATTTTCTATCATCTTCTCTTCCCATCTGCTCTGAGGTTAGTTCTGAGCAATAATGGCAAAGCTGCAAACCTTCCAGCAAGGTTTCTCAGACAACCAAAACAATGACCTTAGAGCAGCTAAAGAGCTTTGGGAATGGCATCCTTCGCAATATATGTGGCTTTGTCTTCCACAAGGAACCTCTTTCACATTTTACACAGTATAAATACATCATTTGCCAGCATAAATATATTAATTATAGTGTACTGTTAACCTTGATAAACAAAGTCATCTTGAGATTTATGCATGAGTGTAACCGCTAAAGAACACAACTTTGAATGTATTTATGAAAGGGCCTTCTGGGCACAGGTCCATTTTGTCTGATGTTGGACTCCAACAAACTCAGTCAAAGAAGGGATGTCCTCATCACAACTGTTGCACTCAAAAAGATTTAACTGGCAATTTATATGACAGTATGTTTTTTATTAGTAGAAAAAAAAAACATTCTGATGATTCCACATCATGGTAATAATTGGTTGCTGTCTCTATCCTCGTTCCATTTACTCTTTGTATTTTATCCTCATTTTGTATTTTGTGTCGGACAAGTTTTAAGCAATTATGTTTCTAGGATCACAGGTCTAGTGTTACTGCTGAAGCCAGTTCAGTATTTAACAGTCGAAATACCGCAGATGGCCACTAGATGCTCCAAAGAGCTCCAATGCTCATTGACTTGAGCTTCTGGAACAAACTTTGGCCTTGTCTGTTTTCTTTTACAGCTTTAATGAATGATCCGGGAGCCCAGGTTTAATCTTTTTTTTTTTTGTTAAAATTAATTTTTTTATTTTTCAATAGACAACAACATTACGTTACGCAACAATACGGTCACATTTATTCACCACCAGGCCTCGACCCCAACCCACACAAGCAGGGCCAGAGGCAGCAGCCAAAACAAAAGAAGACCAAACAGCACGAGACAAGACAAAACACAATGAAACAAACCAAGACAAAACAAAACAAGACCTTAAATATATGAACTGCACAGAGAGACACATGTTAACCTCTCATCTCCTCCGTCCCACAAGTGCTGCTCAGGTATATGGAGCTGAGTCCATGTGGTGTATATCACATATATAGAGCTGAGTCCATGTAATGAATATCGGATATATAGATTAGATTAGATTAGATATACATTTAAACGACCCACAAGGGGAAATTTCAGATACAGCAGCAGAATACAAAGAGTAGAAAAACAGAATAGAACAAATATACAACAATTTAATTGTTGTACAACATAGACAACATAGACAGTATACATGATTGCAGTGGCGGGCCGTGCATTTCAGACCTGGGCCTGCAGTGGTGTCCTACACGACTTAATCCACCTCTTAAATCCATAATTCTGATCCATGGCTCTACTCATGATGCATTTAGACCAAAAGACATACAACTGCATCACCTGTACATAAAGTCACGTACAACAGAGTTATATTAGTCTAAACAGACTAATAACAGTGAAACAACAGGAACTGACATTAATCAGACACAGGTTTATACGTGGAACCACGAGACGTGCACAGATCACACCCAGGTCCTGCCCGCGGATCAGACCCAGGTCCGCGCACAGATCAGGGTTCAGGCCGAGGTCCGCCCGCTGATCAGGGATCAGACCTAGGTCTGCTCGAGGGTCAGGGATCAGACCCAGGTCTGCGCGCAGATGAGGGTTCAGACCCCTGTCACGTCTGGTCGCACAGTACCTTCGCGCACAATACACACAATGCGGACACACAATACCTTTGCGATCAAGGTATTGGGCACCCCTGTCCTAGAGTATAACACTGTCCTAGAGTATAACACTCGTGTCTGGTGTATATGATCCGATTTATGACCAACAAAACTTAACGCTGATTGGTTAATGCCACAGGTCCATTCACTTTAAGCTACCATGTGCCAGCACTGTCACTTCTGAAGGCCTAGAAGCAGATTTGGGACCTTCGAAACACATGATAGTGAATAATGATTGGATAAAAACTCTAACATAAACCCCGCCCTCCAAATCTCCACCTGGAGCTGGAAGCTGAGCAACCAACTTAGGAAAGCTATAAAACGAATAGAGTATAGACCATGGGGAATAATTTAATACATGTTTATGGAAAAAATATATTAAAAAATATATATTCCTGATTATGTGTACAAGTACACCATGTGGTGTACTGGTACATTTTACATGTAATTTAAGAATGGTTGCCATATATTATAGAAGATCTCACTTCTCCTATGTGTCCAGTAGGTTATTTTCTCCAGGGGAACACAATTGTTGACTTCTTCCAACCACATCTTGATTGGAAGGTGGGCATCTAATTTTCATTTTCTACCTATACATTTCTTGGTGACGGCCAGCAGGGTTTCTGTCAATCTTTAAACTTTTAATCAAATTGCAGGTTGAGATGAGGATTTTCTGTCTGTCATGATAGCTCAGTTGGTAAGGCACTGGGCAGGTGCATAGGGGACCCGGGTTCAATTCCTCGGTGAGTGTCCAGTAGGTTGTGTCAGGAAGGGCATCTGACATAAAAACTCCTGCCATATCAAATATGCAAATTGGATTTGCTGTGGTGATCCCAGAGGGGAAAAGCTGAAAGAAATCACCATGTTGGTGTGTGATTGACAGGTGCGATTAGATACCTTTATTAGTCCCCTACGGGGAAATTTATGGGGAAGTGAGTTGGCAGAGTTTCTGTGGATTTGGTAAAACATAATGTCTATGTTTAGTTTAACTGAGTTGGTAGTTTACAGTTTAACATGAGCTCACCATTGACCCCTTGGGCTTCTGAAGTAACACTTCTTTTTTCCAAATACGGTTGCACTTGGCTCCAAAAAGCCAAAGTGGCAACAGCAAAATCACAACCTACTGGCTTCAAAGCAGCACTTGAGAAAACACTGGGGGTCTTCACTGACCATGGTGATTAATGCATGTAAATGTCTTCCTCTATGCTGCATATTGCACTCGATGCACTGGAACATGACGTCCAGCAGCTGTTTCGTTGTGCTTGGAGAAAACACCAAGTAAGGAATATGGCGTCAACTCCAGGTTTTAAGAATGCACACAATCTTCCCTCGCACTTCCCTTGTAAAATGCTAAAAAAGCTAATGATACTCAGTGCACCTGTTTTGAACTAAAGATTTGATGAGTGTGATTAATGCATCTGTCATCTCACCGTGTATTTGTGACATGTATGAAGTGAAAACGGCAAACAAGAGGACAGAAATAAAATCTGAAAGTTCCCTAAGCGGGACTAATAAAAGAATATCTAGAGATAATAAATGAAATGCAACAAAGATCACCCTGACCTTTGAACCAGAGATGTGGTAGTACATTGTTGGCAACACCTTTGTATCCACACGTATAAACATATTTACCCTCTTTAATGCTAAAAGATTGTTAAGAATAATGTGTGGTACTTTACGCATTGGTAAAATTTTGCTGAGTAGGAGTTACAAACAAAAAGACACATTGAGTTGACAGGCTTTAAATAAAGTCACGAATGGGGCGGCAGATTTGAACAGCTGAAACATCGCAGAGGTGTTTTGTAGGGAAAAATCGATGTCTCCTCCCTGATTATTCATCAGAGAGCAGCTTCTATTTGCTTTTTTATCAGAATGACTGAACATTCCTGCATAATCCATCACGGGACACGAGGGCTCGCTGCTCCCAAACATCTTTATTAGCATACGGCATAATCTCCTGAACTCTTCTACCCCCTTGTCCTGCCACTCCTGCTCTTCAGCCTGGAATGCCTTATCTCCTTTACACAGTGCTAATAAAACTTACTGTGAGTGCGTGCATGAGTGTGTGATGGGTAATAAGAATGGCGTGTGTGGCGTTGTGCCCATTGCCTCCTTAGGGCAGGATATTAGAGGGGTCTGGAACACCTCAAAATTTATGAAGGCAGCAGGACGACTGGAGAGAGCAGCAGTGATGAGGTTTGTCTGAACAGTGACTGAACAATGACCGGGTCGTTCTTTCTTCTGTCCAATTATGTCCAGTTGTGTTCTTTTTTTCTTTTCCTTTGCCATTTTTTTTAACACTCCTGTGTTTTCTCTGATGTCTCCTCACATCTCCTCTTGACTTTGCTCTTGTCTGATCTAATTCTCTTTTGTTTCTTAGGAGTCAACAACCTGAAGTCAATGTGCAACTGCCAAAAACGGCAGTTCCTTTAAATGTCACTAGACGCCAAAATTGAATTCGTCCCACAGACTATCCGTAAAGGTTAATGTTGAGTTTTGGCAGCTTGAAAATGTTGTGAACTCCGGAGATGTTAAATCTCTGTTGTTCAGTAGGACCTTGGATAAATTAAAAAAAAAATGTAAATGTTTGATGGATTGTCTGTTTTTCTGACTTTTTATGTAGATTTCAACAGGTAGAGTTTAGTTTAAACCAAGGGACAAGGACATCGGCTCCAAAATATTATTAAATGAAGTCAGAAGAGTTAGAGGAAGTATCTTACCATTAACGAACATTAAATACAACCCCATAAAGCCCTGGCTTCCCAGGCAGATAATAAGTACTTTTAGGTCCATTGTGGTCTTACTTGGAACCACTATGAAAGGATCTGGATACAAGTCACCTGCCAACACCACAAAGTAAATGCCAAAACCCAAGATTGAACCAGGGACCGTTAGATCTTCAGTGTAACATTCTCCCAATTGAGCTATTACAGCTTATAGGCTTTGTTCTCTTCAGTTAGATGGAGCTCGAATAAATCACTTTGTCATTATTTCAGGATTTGATTGTTATGTCTCAATGACGGTTTGCTCATTTATTAGGCCGAAGTTCTTGAATTTCTGTTATTGTTTCTTTACAGACAAGTCCACTGACAACAACTTACAGGTTACATCAGTACCATTATTGCGATGTCTGAGGAACGACGACTGGTGTCTCACAGAGTCAGTAGGTTAATGTTTAGCATTGACTTCTTCGTGGCATTAAAACCATCCTTCAGCTCTACTGCCCTTGGCAACGCATTGACGACCTGATCAAAAACTCCTGGTTTTCGATAGCAATGAGAAGTCCACAAGGTTCCCATATCCTCGCGTTATCAACATATCGTACAACTTTAGCTGAAAATTTACATGCATTTACCTTCCACAACAGCAGAAGAAAGAAGATAGGATATTTAATTGTTGTCCAAGGAGTTCTGTCTCCAAGAAACAGTGTCACATTCCTGCCTCCTCCAGTGGGCAGATTGATGGGCTGCATGTGAATTGACCTCAGTTGACCGTTGTTGATTTCTGGGAGTCCTGCAAGTTCAGCCTTCATGGAGATGTATGTGTATTCACCAAAAGCTTCCTTTCCTTTAGTTTCTTCAGTTTCGTGAAGTGGAAAGCCTCTGCTCAGCCTTGTCAGTCTCTTCTCCCCTGCTTCTATCTTCCCATCTCATGTAATTGTCCTTTTTCTGTTATCTTTTCTCACTTTCTGTTTCCTGCCTCTCCTGTCCTTCCTCCCTCATTTGGAATGCGATTGGCCTCATGCTTCGACCTGCTTATTGGTGTGATGGATTGGAACACATTCTCCAGTCGTCTGCCAACTCTCTCCGTCTCACCTCGTCTCCTGTCGCTTTATCATCGTCTTCAACAAGATCTCAAAGACGGCCAAGACTTACGTAGGTCTTCTCTGGCATCCCTCATCTAATCACTTTAAGACAATAAGATATATTCCATTATGCAAAACATAACTCAGGACAACTTCATTAAAACCAACTCTTTGTTTTGGTTCCAACAGATTTCATTGTATTAATTTATGATAACAAATCCCATTGTATGTGATTTGAATAATTCATTCATTCTGTTTACACTGATGTGCAGTTCACTGTTTATAGTACTACTTTACATTGATACGTGGTGCTTCCATTGGTTGTAGTGCTGTTTATAGTACTGGTTACTGTCTACACAGTGTCTACACTGATATATATTATTTTCACTGTTGGTGGTACTATTTACACTGATGTGCGGTATTCTCACCATTTATAGTACTGTCTACACTGATATATAGTAATTTCACTGTTTATAGTACTGTTTACACTGATGTGCAGGATTCTCACTGTTTATAGTACTGTCTACACTGATATGTAGTATTTTCACTGTTATAGTACTGTCTACACTGATGTGCAGTATTCTCACTATTTATAGTACTGTTTACATTGTTACATTGTCCATCTTATTTATTTATTTTTATTATTTATTTTGAGTGTGTGTGTTGTCATATTTGCACTGCAGTTACTCTCGGCTACATCAACTGTGCACTTTTCTATTTTCCATATTTATTTGTGTTATCAAGTGACAATTCTATGACATTTCGTTACCAGATTCATCGTGTGTGTGTCTATGTAATGACAATAAAGGAAGTCTAAGTCTCATATTGACTTTGATTTGGAAGGAGGAGATGCTGAATCTGTTACCAGGGCAGCTGGAAAGCACTGTTCAGACACTGTTCAGATTGACCAATCAGGTGAAACCAGCGAGTGATGATCCAAGCTGCATACAAATATAGATCCAAGATGGATGACGTTGGACTGATCTGGAGTTATTACAGACATTTCAAATGTTCATGCATTTTTCTGATCTTTCTTTGACCAACAGCAGACCATTTTTTGTCAGGCCATTTTATGTGTTAATATTAAGTGCTTTAAATTTTCCAGGCATTTGCCAACATTTCATTGTCGAGATTAAATGTTAGATTTATTTCACATTTATTTTGATTATACTGTATAACCATTGGTGAATTAGGGAAAATAAGGAAAAAAACCTCGTCTCTATAGGTGGCGTAGTATCCAGTACCTACACATATAAGACTCTCCTCTCTCTTTACAGCCGTAATAGTTTGTGTTTCCATTCCTTTGAACGTTTCAACAGTGTTTTTCATAGAATTGACACTGAACCAAAATCTTTTTGTTATTGTGGATCTCATGTCTTTAGTGTCTACAACACATTCACCATAGTGTGAGACTAGATGGTTTTGTAGTTATTAGAACATTATTTAGGGTCTTAGCTATTCTTTTGGAGTTAGTTTCATGGTGCATAGATGACCCGAAGTGGCACAAGCAGTGTTGGGGGTGATTACTCAAAAAAGTAATCCATTACCCATTACTAGTTACTTTAAAAATTGTAATCCCATACTTAATCCAATTACTCATTGTTAAAAGTAATCCATTACAGATTACTTCTGGATTACTTTCAGATAGCGTCAGTGACATGTAGCATATTTCCACATCAGT
>JAPTHA010000023.1:24719276-24731175 GCA_029814585.1 Gymnapogon annona | reverse complement strand
AGTTTTTCTGCCCGACTCTTGTGGTCGTGTTAATTGGACTCTTGTACAACATGGACATGTGTCATTTTTTAAGTTTTAGTGAGGGTAGTAGCTGGTTTGCTACTCTCAATGGACCCCCTTAACACCAACGTAGGATCATGAGCCAGTCCGTCTGCAGTTGGGATGAACAACAGCGGTGTACAGCGGAGAGAGACCCACGTGACTACAGCATCTGTGCAGCGGGTGTACCGGGATTATAGGGGTGAGGGTACAACCGGGGTTTCCATTTGGTTCGGGTATGAAATGGTTAATTCTATCAACCGTTCTACAAACCGTTCTACCATCGGGATGGAACCTAACGGTTATCGAACTGAGCTAGCTGAGAATCCCGGCTGTGAAGGACTCCTGGCTCAATGACTCCACTGGACTCTTTTGTTTTTTGGTTGGTTTTCTACTGTTGGGGGGGGGGGTGTTGACTTGAGATGCGTGTGAATGAGTTACGGTTTGTGATGTGTTTGTTGCGTCTCGGAACAATAGTTAGCGGTTAGGAGCTAAAGCGCTATGCTATGACAGTCACTACGTCTCTCAGCTCTGGAAGAATGCATCACAGCCCCTCGTTATCGTTATCAACTCCGGGACTTCAATCAGGTTATTGTCTATGTTGTGCAAGAATTCAATTTTGTTGTATATATACTCTCTTTTTTTTTTTTTCTACTCTTGTGGCGTTTTATGACATCTCATTGCCAGATCATTGTATAAGTCTGTACAATGACAAATTAAGGGATATCTGAATCTGAATTTGAAATAAAAATGTTGTCAAAATAATAATAATAAATCAAATAGAAAATTATCCATTCGTCTTCTGAACTGCTTTCTCCTCACTAGGGTCATGGAGGTGCGGCAGATTAACCCAGATACCTACGGGGGAAGGCGGGGTACATCCTGGATGTCTCGCCAGTTAATCACAGGGTCGACAGAGAAGAACAACCAATCACTCTGACATTCACACCTATGGGCAATTCAGATCAACCAGTATCAGTGCACGTCTGTGGGAGGAAGGCAGAATACACGAGGTGAACCCTCCCAAACACAGGGAGAACAACTCCCCCTCTTTAACTGGTGTTGGAATCAAACCCAGGACCTTCCTGATGTGACAGACAAGCGCTATACACTGCCCCACCCTGTGTTGAAGATAAAATAACTCTAAGGTTAAATAAGAAAATAAAATAGAAATGCTGAGCTCAGACGTGCAGCTGTTGGTTGTCAGCATCTCTGCTTTGTCCTGCGTTTGTTTCTTTGCTTCATCACTGGACCTTCCACACAATCACATCTCACTGCTGCCTTTGTGTTGTCCACACAGTCGCTGCACAGATTATATGAGCAGTTACACACAGGAAAACAGGACCCAGAGAGTGTGTTTAGTTGTGTGAGAGTGGGACTGGCAGAGGAGACAGGAGATTAGGGTTTAAAGTCCTTCAGTCTCCAGGAAGATCCTCCTGATGCTGAGGGGGTGGAGGACTGGGGTCGGGGCTCTGACAGATGTTTTCAGGACTTCACATCAGTGTTTGCGTGGAATGAGTTTAACCTCTGACAAGGCGGGAGTGGACCCATCACTGTTTCTATTATAAAAAATCCTATTTTGATGGTTTTGCTGTCTCTAATTCGTCATCATCCACATTCCTGAAAATCAACACTGTCCATCATTTAACTATAATTGAATGACATGCGGCAAAATATTTTATATTATAACTATATCAAACACTTAGTTTAGCCCTTAATCAAAATACTATAACCACATTGCACTAAAAATACACACTTTTTTTTAAATCCGCATTTTAGTTTTGATGAATTTGAGGATGGTGATTTATTTTTACCTTCTATACTCTTTGCCTTCCCAACATAGTTTCTGATTTAAAACTAAATTATATGTATAACAGCATCAGGTGTCCGGTGTCAGGTGAAATCCAAAGAGCTGCACAAATGTGCCTGGATATTGAAATGTTGAATTTTTTCATTAATTTTCTAAATCTTTTTTCCCCTTTTTCTTATAATTGGCAAAATTTCAAATATATATTAAAAAAATTAGTTCAACTTATTTGGCATATATATTGCGGGCGTTGATATACTAACATTAGCAGACACACAATAACAATGACATCATCTGGATTGATGACAATAGTTGCGGGGGGGGGGTTTGTTGTGCCATGTGTTTCCATCTGTTGACACCATGATTCGACTTCAGTAACAAAGGCTAAGAGGTTCTGTCGCAGAAATCCGTAGAAATGGGAAGCACAGCAACGTTAAGAAAAGATAAAATCTCCAAACCTCAAACACACACCGACAGTGTGTGTTTGCTGTGTGTGTGCTGTATCTCAAACTGACCTTTGCTCGTCAGGTCATATCCTCTGCATATCTCTCTATTATTATTATTATTACTTTTTTTTTTTTGCTGTTTGCCCCTTGGTGTTTGCTTTGGCAGCTCAAGGTCTATTGGGGTTCAGGTGTGAAAAGAGCAACAGAGCGAGTTTGCATGTGTGCGTGTCTGAGGTTGTGTACACGCGTGAAGGATTTGTGTATGCGTGCACAGTGAGCATAGGTGCATGTGTGTGTCCAGTTATTTCAGGCACAGTCACCATGGACGTTTATTTTTAGTCCTGAAAGACTTTGTGTGCACGCACACGTACATGTCTACGCCGGCTTGTACACACTGCGCTTACATGTGCGTGCGCGGCGTGTATGTGTGCGTGTGTTTTTTGGCAGCGGACTGGCGAGAAGGGTTAGGAGGTTGTGGTGAGTTTGTGTGTTCAGGGCCACTGGTGTGAAAGAGCAGTCAGAGCTGCGCTTCCCCCTGGAGAGAGAGTTTAATTTAGAAGAACAAGGCTCCTAACACACACTTGCGCCACTGCCATCTCCTTGGCCTGTCTCTCCACACCTCATCCCTCCCCTCTCCAGCCCTCTCTGCCACTCTATAAAACGTTAACCATCTCTCCATCCCCTCTTCCCTTTGCCGGCTTTTCATCTTTCCACCTTTTTCCTTTTCTGCCATATAATGCTGTTTGAACATTAAAACACAAACCAATGCTTTTCCATTGACCCTAGAGCCGAGTGGGAGTGGATTCTTCTCCTGTGAACGTTGATGTAATGGTGCACAAACGAACAGACAGATTCAAAATCACATCCACGTGTTAAATGGAGCAGAGTTGGTTTCATCAGAAAGTCCAGTTCATTTGGGGAAGTCTCAAAACTCCGACGCAGATCAAAGAAGCCAAATCTGCGTCCACCTAAAAACAGAGGATGTGGTCTGCCTCAAATGAACCAAATGCAGGAAGTGGACTACAGCGCAGGGCATTGTGGGTAAACAAACATGCACGTCGAGTTTGAGTCAGCTCCATGTTTTGTTTTCATGTGGAACCGACTAATAGATGAGATGGATTTCTTGTCCTGTCTTCACTCTTGATGCAGAGCCACATCATATATAAGACCCAAGAACTCACAGGGACTGTTTTACTACACACTGACTACTTTTCATACTATAAGTACACTCTGTGGTGTTTTCCCACTGTGGTATTAATATTTTTACTTAACTAAGTCATTGGAATACGTCTGCCAGGTCTTCATTCACATGTTATTCATGGTACAGTGAACTGAGGCTGGTCAGAGTGGAGTCTCTCAGTCTGTTGTAGATTGTCGTCGTGGTTATTTCAACAATAAACAGACTAAAGACCTTACCTCCAAATTTATAATCCGATTTCTGAGTTTGTTTTGTTCCCAAACACAAATGTTCCCAAACACAAATGTACAGTGCGCACCTATTTATAACCCCCCCCCCCCCGTATTGTAACTTCTGGTTTTGTCAAATAATTCAAAGTTCAAGTTCTCCAGGTTCCTTAGGGATAGCCCTTGAATCATGAACCCAGATCGTCAGAAAATACTTAAATTCGTGGGAATGATCATCTCGTCAGGGGTGTTCAAAGTATGTGAAGAACCTGTTAAAATCAAGTCCTAAAAATGTGAGCACCTGAGCAACTTCACTGGCTGCCGTGTAGATTTCAGTCTTTCCGAGCATCACTGAACCGTGTCTGTGTTTTCTTTTGCAGAGGTGGACGTTGTGGTTATGCTTTTCAACTGCCTTCCATCTGCTCATCCATTACCAATACCTATTTTTCCTTAAATACACACTGTGTATTTTCAGCACTCTCCCACCGGATAACTGGAACAGCCAGGGTTTTTATACTGACATTTAAGGTGCAGTGATTGATTCATGACATCGCCTCATGCAGTGAGCAACAGGCAGGAAAACATTCCATTCTTTGAGCCGTGCACTGAAACTTCACAAATGCAGCCCGTTCCACTGAAGCTTCCACTACACTGAAGGCTGCAGATGATCAGAGCGGAGAGAGGAGATCACAGGGTACATATGTAGGGCCACACAAAGTAAATGGCCAATATAGAATCATCACTGAACCTACTGATCTGATCTCAGAGCGTGCAGAAAAAAAGTCCTGAAGATGCTACAAATGACCTGTAGGTTGGAAATGCTACCACTGCATCAACATTACACCACAATTCCCTGTCTTTCCAGCTATTATTACCTCCACTACAGATGTTATGTCATCTGTCTGTTTTCCAGCAGAAATGGTACATTAAGCGTCAAAGCAGAATCCAGGAATCTTTGCAGTAGATCCATGTGAAGGGCTGAGACTTATTTTCTAACATTACATTCTGTAGTGGATTCATGAAGGACTGTGAACTCTACAAGTGCAAGACTCAAAATGCCATTCATCACCTAACATAACACATCCTCTACTAATGTCTGCGCAGCACGCAGTTAATGTTTTATCTGCTTTCGAACTGATTTAGCAGGTTGTGCAACACCTACAGAAATACTGGCATTTTTCTAAGGATCTGTTTATTTCCCAGCGGCAGCTTTTCCCTGTAATTGTTTCCTGTGTTTGTTTCTGTCCTTACTAAGCATGTTCTTCCCAGATATCACCTGTGAATCAAACAATGCGGTTAGCACTGTGATATATTAAACTTTAGATTGAATTTGTTGAAATGTACAGCAAGATGAAGCCAACGTAGAAAAAATAAACTATGCAGGATGAGTTGAACATATTACTTATTGACTTATTTATAGAATGATTACTGCAGATATAAAATAGCTCAGATTCTAATTTAAATTCCAAGGAAATTGATGTTTAGTTACAGTATTTTCACCATGCATTTCTTATTTATTACTGACTGTGTGTGTTGTCACATCTACACTGCAGTCACTCTTGGTTTTGGATTCATTTCAGCAACTGTGCACTTTTCTATTTCCCATATTTATCTGGGTTATCAGCTGACAATCTATGACATTTTGTTACCAGATTCATCGTGTGTGTCTGTGTAATGACAATAAAGGAAGTCTAAGTCTAAGTCTAGTCTAGTCTATGCATGAGTTATAGTACCAGTTCAGAGACACACCTCTTCATGTATCCCCCACTATAGCTCACCAAGCTGTGTTTTTCCTTTATACTGCTGTGCATATGGAGCACCAGACCTGGCTATTGTCTGCAGCACAAGTGGTTCTTGGCAGGATATTATTCTGAGAGAGAGTGCTCTCCTGTAGTTGGAGGATAAATCCAGGTAAACCATTGGTATGCCGTACGATAAATCTCTGTAGCGTAGCACTGCCAGAGGGCACACATGCATACATTCAAAGCACAGTTCACAACAACACTGGCTGATACCACTGCTGTCTGTCAGGTAGTTCAGACTGTTTTTCTGAGTTTGAATGCAAGAGTGCTTCACTATTTCGCACTTTCATAATAGCTGTTTTTGTTTCAGAAGTGATAAATGTCTTCTGGACCACCCCTCAGCTGGTGTCAGACTCACTACTTAAACACAGATTTATGCACTGAAAGCATGCCCTAAGGTGAGCCTATACGGTGTGTGTGAATACATATAGTACAGACTGTGTAATGCCTTGCAGATAAGCTGTCCAAATCAATCACAGAAATACAGTACAACAGGTTTCTAACCGTTTATGTACAAACGAAGATTAGGCCTTTTGCTTAATGTATGGATGACTTAAAACCTGTATTCCGTTTAACTTATTCTCAGTATGTGACATCAGTCAAGTACAGAGCAAAACATATCAGGTCACAGTAACTTTATCAATGCAGACTGACTGCCTTGTCTATTACAATTGAGTTATTATACAACGGCGACCTCTTGTGGTGATACTCATGACTTGCACTTAGAGGAATCTGATGAGTGATGAAGAAAGCATTCAGATTCCTTTACTGGAGCTAAATAAAAAAAAATCTGACTTTTATTAGCTTTCTAACTCTTCCATAACAACATCCCGAATACTCTAACCTAAATTCAATACTCTCGAAGACATATATATCCAACCATAGTATACGACGCCAACATACTAGTGCACATGCTCTACAGTTTAGATATTATTTAAATAAAAGAATATAAATGAAAGCTGACCATTAAGTATATCAGAAGTAATACAGAAGTTGTGTTTCAATACATATTTTTTATTGCTATTAAGGTAAATTAGTGCATCCAAAAATTAGTTCCCCGCCGTTTCCGGGGGTAAACCAAGGGAAAAGCTCGAGGACAGGAAAATATTATCGGAATAAGATATACATATACCCATTCCAATTTGTATATTTTCGTCTATGACAAATGTATGTTTTGTACTGACTATTCTCTTTTACAAGAGACGACAAAAGGAACCACTGTCACAAACGGAACCATCGTATTCTCGTGCACGATTCAACTCGGATTTGTTTTCGGAAAACACCTTGGAAACAGCTGTTTGGTGTGAACCGGCTAAGCTGTTAGCCGCAGCAAACTTACCTCGAAACGTCATTAAATTGTGCTACCATTTCCTTTTTCTTACATCTCTCAAGTAAGTGTGTAATCGTGTGGACTTGAAGTGTATTAGTTGTTGTTATTAAACAGCTTAAGTTTGTGTCAGAGTGCAACTTTCAAGACTACAGGGCGGCTGGCTAACCTTGGCTAGCACTTAACACTGGAAAGATGATTTTTTACTCGTGTTAAACGGAGTTTGCCGACGTTTAGGTATTAGTAGAATAAAAATTGATATTTTCCAACTAGAAGGTGCGTTGCTAAAGCGACGAGCTGTTTGTTTCTCAAGCGTACCATATGCGGACGCGTTAACTTTAACTACAATGCAAAACTATTTATAATTAATGGCGTTCGGTGTTTTTCCCCTTTTGTCTAACTTATGTGTGTTTCTCCGTATTTCTGTGAGTGGTGTTTTACTTTGGTCTATTTTTGGTCAGACGTTTGTGTGTAAAGTTCAACAGAGCTCGTAGATGTTTATGTTGTCATTTAATCGAAATATGTTGCCCACAAATATTAATGTAAACGGTAGAAACTATCAAAACCCACCAAATTTCGCAGGGATGTTTTACTGTCTGCTTGTTTGTTGAAGTGCTTATGGGCTATTTTCGCCAGAGGAAATGGCGAAGCACTTTTTAGGAATAAATTCTGATATAGTGGAACATTTTACTTACCGGATTGGTCGTCTGATTGATGAGCTGTTCGCTGCATTCTCCCTCATTTTCCAATAGTGTTAAAGCAGGTACAACAGGTACGTCTCTGCTCAGACCTGGTCAGGTCTCTGTCTGATCCATGAAAGATACAGCGGCAGTCATTTAGAAAGCGCTCGCAGGCTTCCATTATTCTATTTGGAAAACTTAATTCTTTATTCTGTCCCATAAACAGCAGGACTGCGGAGCCGAGGAAAAAATTCTCCACGGGGATAATTAAAGTATATTTTATCTTTTATGTTTCTCGACTGTTCATTAGAGCAACGTAAATAGCCTAGGCTAGAGCGCCACCTACTGGCAATTCTACGAAGCCCAGTTTATTTTTCCAAACTAATTGATGCAAACAGTTCAACGCCGGACCTTAATATTATGTTCAATCTCACAGATTACGGAGGGTTGTTACTATGGAGCCTGCGTGCCGTAAAGACAAGCCAAAGCTGAACTCCACCCCAACCAGAGGAGACAGAGCCAGACAGAGAACTGCACAACAAGAGCTCAAACAGCGGCAGAGAGCAGAGGTAAACAGGCTCATGTGTCCTTGTTTCCATTTAACCTTGGTCTTCACATGGTTCAAACGTCCTTGAAGCTGTGACAGACATAAACCCTGTATCTGTGTTTTTCTTAGATCTACGCCTTGAACAAGTTGATGACGGAGTTGGAGCAGCAGCAGTTTGATGCCTTCTGTAAACAGATGCAGTCACAAGGAGAATGACCATCCTGTCTCTGTCTAACCTCAACTAGGACCTGTTACATAAACCAAGCGCACAGACTCTCCCTGTCGCTTATATGAAAAAAAAACAGTATTCCTGTTTGTTTTAATCTGAACAGTGTTAAATATCCAAATGGTTGAGAGGAAGAATTCACACTTATCGTCTGTAGCCAAGGAATCAAATACCACAGTTGCAGGTGTTCTTTTTTTTTTTTCTTCTGTCAGAAGAAAAGTGACTTAAATAATCTGTAAGCCTTGATTTAAAACTTAGTTTAAACCCCAGCTTAATGTTTGACTTTTATTATTTGCATGTCCAGCAGAAAACCACAGGACGGGTGTCCCATTGGAGTCTTCCTCCTTTAAAGAAAATAGTTTCGACACATTTACTTTTAGTCAGAAAAAGACATGTATGAGTTTTTTTTGTATCCAAGCAATGAGAAAATGCAACTTCTTACTGAAAAGACCTATTTATATATAACTATTAACTCAAATAGCTTTAAATGATGGTGCTCACATTGGAAACTTTGCAGCGATGCTATTGTGCGCAGTGCTAATTGGCCTGTGAATTGGTGAATTTTATTGTTTAAATTGCGGCATGAAGGTTGTGTTTATGTCCAATGACAGAAAAATGTTTTTAATAAATACGTTTTTTAATAGTTCTGACGTCTTCTTTTTCACCCTAGCTGTTCTCAGATATAAACCAGTAAAAATGGTCAGCAGTGAGCCTCAAATCTTTAACTTAAGCTTCATCCAGCTGGAATCACAAGGTTATTAATGTCTGACGGTTGATGAATGAAACCTTGATCTGTGCCGTTCGACCCTTAGCTGCATTCTTCAGTAAAGGGTTCAACATCCGTTCTTCAAACCAGGAAATGGTGGGAAATTAACTCGCTCAGAATGAAAAGTTGGAGTTTTGAAAGTGACTTGAATAACACATTATTTGGTGAAACTCAGACCACTTTTAGCCCAGTTTTCCTGCTCTAGTAATGTAGGAATCAAGGTCTCTTGAAGTTATCATAACTTCAAGAGACCACAAATTCTTTAGAGCAGAAGCTGTCAAGTGGATTTTTTTTGTTTGTTTTAACACATTATGACAACCTAAAGTAGAGAGTTAATTCCTAGCAACATCATCCAAAAGAAAATGTACTGCTGTTGGTCCATTTTGCAAAGTGGCGATTGAGCTCCTATTGACACTTAGAAATCATAAAAACAGGCATCTCATTATCCCCCTCACCCCCACCACCTGAAGAGATTAAACCTCTGTACGTTTCACTGTGAATCGCTTCAGTTGTTTTCCAGTGAATTAAGGTAGCAATGGGTATGTGTGTGGATGAAACTAACTGTTAGCCTCATAGCACAAGTGCTTTAGTCCAAAGATGTCAAATATATGGCCCATGAGCCAAAAGCAGACCACCAATCCGGTCCGTGGGACCAATTTGTGAAAATAAAAAATTAAAGATAATAACTCATTGCCTGCCAATTACGTCTATAGACGTCATTTGAGACAGGTAGACGGGTAACGTTGACTGACGTCTGGATTGTTAACCATCAATGGTGTGTCATATTGAGTTGAATATGACGCCTAAACTAAAATGACACCCCGGCGTTAGTTGTATATTTTTGGCTAAACTGTGACTTCTGCTTAACTATACACTGCTGGTTCATTTTGTGCAGACATCGCAATTTGGCCGAAAAAAAAAAAAGAATTGGACAATTATGCTACGAGGCTAACATAATGTAGTGTTAGCTTTGTGAGACTGAAGCGACAGAACCTGAAAGGATGGTACAACAGCCTTCCTGTACCTGTGCTTGTACCTTCTTTTATGAGAAAATAAAATAAAATCACATTTCTATCACAATTCAGTCTGACCAAGCAAGCAATGACATGGTTAAATATTCCTTTTTTTAATCCCATTTAAATCCTGTTTGCATGATAAAACTGTTAACACCACTCCCGCCCACCACACAAATCCTTTATTTCCCTCCATGTTGAGCCGCTGTGCAGAGGTAGTGGATAACAGACTGTGATTCAGTCACGATTAGTGTTGCACGCAGTAACTTTAAGGTTAATCAAGCCATATTAGTCTTTTGTAGCAGCGGTCTGGCTCCACGGCATGAACTCTATTTATACAATTCTACATGGTCTACAGAGGCGTCCTGCTTGGTGCGTAAGGTAAAGCTGGTCCTCTCGGAAAAAACCTCAGAATCTACTTTTAACTCTCCCTCTGTTCACTCTCATTCTTCACATTCATCACCTTTCAGTGATGCTGTCGCGTCTCCTCCCTCCTCTGTGTTCCCTCTCAGACGTCAATGGTAAGAGAGCTCCCGGTGATTCGGACTCCAAACCATCCATCCCAATACTTGGTGTCTTGTCCTCCATGTTCCCATGAGATGAAACGCAGACCAGGGCCGTAATCGGAAAAAGTAAAACTGACCTGGAGCACAAAGAAACACAGAGAATTTAAATTAGGATCAGAATCCTTTAGTAACTCTAGAGGGAAATGAGTGTGTATTACAGGTCTAGCATAATAAAAAGTAAAAGGAAACACAAGAAAAACAAAAATATAAAAATTATATATTTATGCATACATTTCATTCATTTCATTTTCATTTATTTGTTTATTTCAGGCAATGGTAATCTAACAACATAGGATATCACCACAACACAATTAATGTCAATGTTTAAACAAGAGAAAAACAACAACAACAAAATTTTCCAAATTAAATATGACAATCCATTGCCTGAAAGGGAGTGGGAAGAAGAAAACTCATAAAGGTATAAATATACAAATATATTCATTCATTCATTATACAGTACGTATTTACCAAATATATGTATTAAAAGGTCTCTATTAAGAAACTAAAACGGCAATGTGTAAAATCTGTACTTACTTATATTGTCAACATGGTGAGTAAAGAAATATTCATAAATAAGTGCAAAAATACTGTTGTATAATTAAACGTTATGTGATTATAATGAGGAAAGTAATGGTCTATAAATTTGCAGAAAGGCAGATTTAATTGTTATTTCAGCCATACCTGTTTCCATGAGCAGTCATCACAATCAGGGTCAAGGGTCTCGGGTCCTGACTTGAACTCCTGAATGACTTCCTGATTCTCATCCAGTAGATTCACCGACAGCTGGTAGGTGCAGCCGCAGTCCGTCCGCCCACAGTACCTGCACAGTGTTTGCACTTCAGTGAGTACTGGGGTGTTGGGGTGTGTGTGTGTGTGCGTGCGTGCGTGCGTGTGTGTGTGTGTCCACTACTGTCGTACCAGTCCTCCAGTGTCACAGTGGGATGTTCGTCCAGCTGGTCAGCAGAGTAACCCTCCTCCAGCAGGTCGATCACCTGCCGCTTCAGACACAGCCTACAGCGCACACGGAGCAGAAGTAAAACACTGAACCCATCAACGGAGCAGCTTCCTGGACAGTCATGTGACTCTACTGGGGAAAGAATAAATACTAACTCAAAGGATGTGGCAAAGTATTTTCTCACTCCGTCGTTGTCGAAGTCGAAGCCACAGTCTCCAGGCATGTCCTCCACCTTCCACTGGCTCCCACCATTCTCCGTCAGTTCCCAGAATTCCAGTTCCTCTGTGAAGCAAATGCATTACATGTATGGATGTATGGATG
>JAPTHA010000023.1:24694664-24719176 GCA_029814585.1 Gymnapogon annona | reverse complement strand
CCGCCCAATCGCCCTCCCTCTTCCTCTGCTCTGGTGGGCGGAGCTTCTCTCTCTCTTTGGGCACCCTCATCATCCTCGTGCCCTCAGAACCGCTGCTCCACAAAGACCAGAAGAAGAAGAAGAAGAAGAAAAAGAAGAAGAAGAAAAGGTGGAGGAGGACCGGGACCAGAACCAGGACCAAGACCTCACAGTGAGTCCCAGTGCGCGGGTCGAACCGGTCCACCGGGCCGTGGGGTTGCGTTTAAAGTCGCGGTGGAAACTCAGAGTAAAGTTTCCACTGAACTTGGTGCAAATCAATGCGGGTTTGACGCAGCCGCTTAACCGGGTAGTCTGTCAGTGTGTGTGTGTGTGTGTGTGTGTGTGTGTGTGTGTGTGTGTTTATATACTGTGTTTTGTATACTCCTCTGTCTGAATGCTTGTGTGTCTGTTGTGCTCTCATACTGTCTCTTTCATCACTTTATCTTTTGGTTGTTGTTGTTGTTGTTCCTTTTCAACCTGTAAATTCACCATCCACAGATTTTCAGTTTTTGCCTACCTTTCAGAATAAATGTAAAGTCATGCTTTCACAGTTGGAGACTTACTACTCAGTACTTTGAACTTGGCTTTAACTGTATCATTTATTTTTGATCATTCGAGCCATTTTGATTGTGGCTTTCACAACTAATTCTTAACCACACAATCAGAAACTGACACGTTTCCTCGTGTATTGCTGATGCCTTCTAATCATTTTAACCCACAGATATACATCCGTCATCTTTAACATCCACTCCAACTCATGTCCCGTTCATACACTTTTATAAACAGACTTATTTCTTCCTCATTTGTACTTTATTGCTACCTATGTTTTTTTTGTACTAAAACAAAGACAAAAAATTTTCGTTGTCATTATTTCTAAGTTATTACGCTATTGAGATGAAATCAGACTGAATGCAGAACCAGAACTAAAACCAGTTTGACAACCCTGCTTCAACACATACCATCAATTCAACAAAACATAACATATCGCATCATCGGTACAGATAAATATCTGATTTCATTACCATATCCTAAATTTCCTAATCTTTAAATAGAAAAATCAAGCCAAATACTCTGTCGTAGCTATACATGTTAGGTCTATATGTAATAGAAACACTCCTCCAGACTCCAGTTCATATCCTGATTAAATTCACATCAGCTAAATGTTCCACGCCAGGAAGTTCTGTCTGAGTCCTGCATGTTGTTTGTTGGTTCGTAGACCTGCACAGTTGCGGTCCAACACAGAACGGAAAGTAGGAAATGTCTGAAAAGGAGGAAGCCAGAGTTTTTTTCACTAGAAAAATGTTCAGTATAGTTCCAAACTCCTAGGGTCTCCACTCCTTCAGGAACATTAGCCTTAGCTCATCTGGACTGAGTTCCACCTGGCGTCACATATCAACGGCACCTTTTTGGACTGGACGATGAATAATCCCTTAATAAACATTTCCATATTGATCATTATCACAGCAGATCATGAGTAAATTATATTTGTTCTAAGGGGAATTTTTTTTTAACTGACTGAAAGTTGCAGAAACCTGATGGATGTTTGTGGTTATAAGTTATAGTTAAAATACACTGGACGCAATAGAAGACATGCCAAGGAATGATAAGACAACATTTTGGCCATATGACTGAGTTCATTATTTATTTAGGAGAATGATCCCAAATTCAGCAAGGCTAAAGACAACAGAAAACATACCAGATTACACAGTGACACTGGGAGGAACTATGATCGGATGTTGAATCATTAACCACATCCCGAGTGTGTTTGGGGATGACACTCGACTAACTGCTTGTCAGTTAAATCAGCTGATCATAGTGGTAATAAAAGTTCAATGAAAGACCAGTGCCTGATTGGAAACAATTGAGTTAATGTTAGCTCAGTTTATTGTCTTTGATGTCACTCAATACACACATTACCTAGTTTGTTTGTTTTTCTTGTGTTCTTTAGTCTGTTCTTGTGTTTTTTCAGATTGCGCTCATGCTGGTTTTGTTTTTGTGTTCTTTTTGTTGGGCGGTGTTCTACTTTGTTCTCATGTGCTTCAGTTTCTCCTCCCGTTGTTCCTCCACTCTGCTCTTGTGTTCTTTTAGTTTGTTCTCGTGCGCTTTAGTTTGTTCTTGGGTTCTTTAATTTGTTCCCCTATCCTAGTTTGTTCTCGTGGTCTTTTTGTTGTAGTGTTCTTCTAGCCTGTGCACATTATTTCATTTGTTCTCATATTCTTTCATTTGTTCTCGTCTTCTTCCAGTTTCCTCTTGGCTTCTTGCCCAGGTCTTATTGGATTTGTTCCACGGTTTCTGAGTCAGGTTGGAGGTTCTCTGTCATTATGTCTGACTGTGTTCTCCTGTAATCCCAGTCGGTCGGTTCCTCATTAGACTGCCGGTTCTCTGCACTTTCCCCTCTAATTTCCTCTATTTTTAGCCTCAAACACACAGAGTTTCTTAAAATAATCTGCAGAAGAACCTCATCATGTTCTGCCCGTCCGACGGTGGTCATAGAGTAGAAACACACGTAAAAAGAAAGTGGGCGACACTTTCAAGGAACTTGTGTTTATTCTATAACGGATTGGAATGCTTCTCTGAGCAAACACAGCGTTTCAGCAAATAAACACAGCAACAAAAAAAGCCATAATTCATGACAGTAAATGATGGTGTGGCTGTATGTCATTGGTTTAACTCAAAACTATGACTTATTTTAATGTCAGGGTGTAAACCATGGATTTAAAATTTCTTTATCTCAGTTTTTATCACTTTGAAAAACTTCGTGACAAAGTTTGGGCTTTTCATAGAAAGATAAAGAGAATTGTATGTTTTGCGACAAAAAGTTTTGGACTAAGTTAGGCATTATCAAGTTTTATATTACATCCAAAGTCTGGCCCAGAAACTCTCATACTTACAAAATGGTAATTATCTATAGCCGACCATGATATCAAGTTTCCTTGTTCGTTGGGAAATACTCGTCTCACGAGAGTGTGGTGGGGGAGTTGCCTTCACAGACCCTGTCTTTGGTCTGGATTTCCTATTATCCTCTGGTTTTGCTGTGTTCAGGTTCAAGGCAGTAAGTTGAACTGGGCCCTTTATCCATGTATGCAGGTGTTTAAATAAACAGTTATTTCAATAATGATATCGTACACATCAGGTAGTTTTCAGAAAGGTTTTCATCTCCACAAACCTACATTTATAAACCGTAGAGCGTCATCATGGGGTCAGAGTTTGGAAGAACAAAGGTTACATGATGTTGATGCACTTTTTGTCTGACACCGTGACGCTTGGATCTTAAAACTGTGTTGAACCCTGAACAAACACAAAAATTAAGAGAGTGTTTAACAAAATCCTCACTATATGTGGGAGCGGGGTTTTGTTTTTTTTTAGCTCTTAGTTGCTAACCCTCGGTGTTTCAGTCGGTGTTGGTTAAGAGAACTCAACCATGAATCCAACATAAATGCAAGATGTGCAGTTTATCTTCATTGATCCAGATCAAGCTGCAGCTCCTCTGTGAGACGTTCAGGTGCTACAGACTCACCCAGAACGTGGGTGGCGATATACCAAATATATTTAAAGTATCCCAGCTAGGATCATGTACAACATATACAATAACTACATCACAAACATAGGGTATTCCCAGCAATGTTAACAGTAGGTTCTCTTGTGTTGTTCCCTCTCACCGCGCTGGCTCCCCAGTCCATCCAGAAAGCTGCTGCACATACGCCTTTATAGATTAGGAAAGGAGAAAGTAATGTGGGAAGTGCAAATAAAGTGGAAATACCACAAAACATAGCAGCGTCACAAATTAGTTTCACTTCCTGAAAAGCCGCTACACGTCGCCTCAAACATCAGTTCAAACTTCATCCAAAACAGCCCCTAAGCAAATGTTCTCTGGCTTCAATGTTTGCCAAACCCATTCAAGAGTTGGTTCGAAGTAAAAATGAATTGGTTCAAATTAAAAAGCTTGTTTAATTCAGTTTTATTGCAGTTTTCCATTTTTAGCATCCAGATATTAAAACATTTCTAATTGGAGACAATGTTGTGTATTAAAAAGATGTACATTTACTCAGTGATGTATAGGACATTTCAAAATCATCAAGATATATATTTATCTTGCATTCACAATGTAGCCTAAAAATATGGCGATAATAGTTGAAGTCCTTATCACCCAGCCCTTTCCAGAACTCACAAGTTTTCCCACTTCGTGACTAGACTATTATTGACGGACTATCAAGTGCTGAAATGTCATCGACGTCAGTGAATGCAGCACGGGAAGCTTTAACACAGTTGCACTAAAGACACTGTGTAGAGATGGTCATTTATTTGTTATAAAACTGCTCTTAACCCTTAAACACAATGGATGATATTTAGGGGCCAATATCTAAAAAAAAAAAGTATTAAATCTAACCGTAAATCTAATAAAACTAGACTGTCTGAGTGTTTATGGATTTCATGTGACTCTGCCTCCTCATACATGTTGTGTTCACACCATCAGGATTCAAAATATTTTTAGTCTTAACATTAGTCTAAATTTAACCCCTTCCGGTCTGTAGTTAAAAACGTGTTGCAGCTGCTTCTTTTTCCTCCGTGAAGCTGCATCTTGTTTCAGTCATGTGATCAGATTAATGGAAGAGTTGATTGAGGAAAATGAATAAATGATATAATGAGTGGGTTTTGAGTTTTAGTGACACTCATTAACCGATAAAGACCCAACGCTACTTTTGCGGCGGTTTCCAAATAAGTGTTTCTCTGTATTTAACCTTTCTGAAGTGATTTAGCACCATTTACTGTCACATTATCTCCTTTATTTGCCTTTTTTTCAATGTAAACAGGTATTGAACAACATTCAATGTACTGACCATGTAGGTGTTCATAAAATTTTTGAGTAAATTTAAAGGTTATCATATCAAATCAACAAAAAAATGTAAGAAAAAGCAACTTTTTAAAAAAAAAATAGCATTAACTGAAGGTAAACCAAGTGTGTTCCTCCACTGTACGGTAATTGATTAAACTACATGGGATGCACTGGTGAATCAATGTTCTAGTAGATGATCTTGTTTCCATTGTAGGACATCAATAACCATTAATAAATAATGAATTTTAAAAGTATGATAAAAAAATATATATTATCAAAACATAAGCACAAAAATGACTAAAATGAACTATAACAAAGAATAGAATGTTGATGATTTCTTGCTGCTTTTTCCCTTCCGGGGTCACCACAGCGAATCCAATTTGCATATTTGATTCGGCAGGAGTTTTTACATTGGATGCCCTTCCTGACACAACCCACTGGACGCTCTTACCGGGAATTGAACCCAAGTCCCCTATGCACCAGCCCAGTGCATTACCAACTGTACTATCCAGCCGGGATAACAAAGAATAGAATAATTTTTAAAAATCTGCCAAAATGATCAACAGAATGAAAAACAATCAGGAATAAATCTACAACATAAGTAGCCTTAACAAAAACTAGAATGAACAAATACAATAAACAAAATAAATACAAATAAAATGGAACAAAAATAGATCAAATGAATTAAAACGAATTCACTAAATAATTAGCAGCATTTACAAATAACCAATTTTATTCTCATTTGCAGATAAAACTCTGCTGTACACTACAGCGTTTTTAGTGACTTCCATTTGGAGAATGTTGAATCATTTGCGGTCTATGATTCAGCGAAAATGTGTTGGATTACACAAGGGTTTCCGTATGTGTAAATAACAATCATATAATAACAGCCAAAGTAATGAATAAAAATCAGCACAATTGATTAAACAAATAATAAGCAAAAAGAACAAAATAAGCCACTAACTGAATGAGATTGGAGAAAAATAATCCCATGTAAATCGATTTTTTTTAAAAGTCCATCTTTTCTTCATAATCTGCATAATCAGTGAATTAAAGTTTGGTAAATATCACTGAAGAACGCAGATGAATATGTTGCAAGAAATGCTGATAAATCACCAAGGAAAGGTTGAATGTAGAAAAAATACGACGAAACATGGCAGGAGCAGAAGGTTTAAAGAATACTAACATTAATTGCTGAACTCTACACCCACTAAAAATCCAATCTGGCTCGGTCTCTCAAACTGACCTCAAGGTTAAAAAACAGGAAATGACGTGTTGAGTTCTTATTCTCTTGTAAACTACAGATTAGTCTCAATGTTAAAGCTGTTTTTGGGGATTCCATCACAGTCACAGTCTCCATGAACTCTGTAAATGCTCCGGGTTTATCTGAAGACACAGGCCTGTTTTTCTCACTTGCTATAAAGTTTGACGGACACATAGTTCTTCCAGGACAAAAACACGTTGAGCACCTCTGAGAGGCCTCTGTATCGTTCCGCATATAAAGAAACCTGTCCATGTAGGCACTTCCTGTCCTCATTCCACTTTTTCATCACTTTTTCCGTCTGTTCATGTTGCCTTCAGGGGCGACTCAGACTTTTACTGTGCAGTCACTGTACAGCAGGAGTCGATCTGCAGATGTTCACCTTGTGGTTAAACCGTGCAGTTCGTTTCTCCCGTCGAACGCGCTTTCGATATGCGTTCATAGTCACGCCCTCGCCACAGAAGCATCATCTTGTCAGTTTTGTGACTTCAATGACACTTCCTCCCCTGCAGCTGTTTCCCATCACAGGGGTCAGAGGTCACAGAGGCAGAGAAGAAGACGCCATCCCATGTTTCTCAGAACAGGAAATCATGTGACCTTTAACCCACCCCTCCCCCATACACTCACCCTAAAATAACACACAGAGAGTGAGTCAGGGGACAGTCATTGTCCAATCAGAGGCTGAGTCAACACACGGCTGCTCAATCAGATCTGAGGTCTGTTTCACGGCGTCTCACTGCTTTATTTATTATTATGTTGACTTACACATGAATTTGTTTCTATAGTTAAAATTGAATAATTGGTGTATCAGCATTTATTGTCACTTTATTCTCTGAAGTTTGCATTTTTCAGTGAAAATCATTGTATGTTTAATTTATATATCAAGTAGATGCCCAAAGTAAATCTAATTTAATCTCAATACATATTTTTAATTAAGTTTAACTGCTGATATTTAGTGAAAGATAAATAACCCAATTATCAGACACAACAAAGATCAAAATACCTGAACTTTGATTTCTTACTCAAAATTAAAATCACAAAAAAGACATTTATTTGTTCTTTTTCAGATGGTCCTTAGGTCAAAACATGATGCTTTTTTATAATTGATATAATTATATTACTTATATTATACGCCCTGTGGATCCACCACCCGCAGGGGAAAGCAGAAGGGTCCAGTGTTATGTGAATCAGACACCGGGCCGAGCTGATGGTGTTGGCGGTCTGGTCTGAGGTTACGGAAGCTGGCTATCAGAACTTCAGTATCAAAATCTGCTTTATTGTCATTGTACAGTGTACAATGAGACTGTGTTGGCTGCTCTCCAAACCAAGAGAAGGGAGGGGGGGGCGGGGATCTTAAATAGAATACAATAAAATAAAGATCTGCAGTTGAAGTGCAGTAATACTACAACTGTGTATGGACTGTCTCTATATATGGACATTAATATAAAATATAGTAGCAGCATATGAGCACAAATAGAGCAGAGTTTTGGCAGCAGTACTTACCTCAAGGTGGTTCGGGCATCTGGTGAGGATGCCTCCTGGACGCCTCTGTGGGGAGGTGTTTCGGGCATGTCTGTCCGGGAGGAGACCCCAGGGGCCTGACCTCGGACAGGGATTAGGTCTCCCGACTGGTCTGGGAACCTCTCAGGATTCCCACGAAAATGTTAGTGCAAATGGCTGTGGAGAGGGCTGTGTGGACTCCTCTGCTGAGGCTGATGCCCCCATGACCCGGATCCCCAGGACCATGAGTAAGAATACTTATATTATAATACCACAATGAAATCTTTGTTCAATGTAAATTTAAAGTAGGAGTGAATTCATTCATTTTAGACATTGAAAAATCCATCACAAACACCAACAACAGCAAAAGATCACCAGAGAAACAAAGAAAACTAAAAATAATTTTACATTATACTTAGTGCAATTGCAGTCTTACTTACACATATGGAAACACTTGTGTAATCCAACACTTTTTCCCTGAATCGTGGCCCACAAATATTTTAATAATGGAAGTCACCAAAAAGTGTTTATTTTGTGTTTTATCTGAAAATGAGAATAATACTAGACTAAAAAGACAAGAAACGCCACCACAAATCGTCATTAAATGTCATTATATTATATTGAATATATATTGAATATAGTTTATTAGAACAGATAATATTCTATCATCAACCTCATAGCAGACACTAGACTCTGTGTGTTACATCTTTTTAAGAATAATTCACAATTTGGTTTGTTCAGCTTTCCGGATTAGATTTATTAAGAATGCAGTGACATTTGTTTTGATTGGACTGTAACTGGGGTCAGCTTTGTCTTGATCTGGTTGAAGATACGGTCACGTGCTCAGCCTCGGTTTGGTTGTTTCTTCAAATCAAATCAAACTTTATTTGTATAGCACTCTTTTCATATAAAACAATGCAACACAAAGTGCTTTACAGCGTTAAAATCATAAAAACAAAAGAAAACCCATCCTTTATTCCCTCTCTCCCTCCATATATACATATGTAAGCCCGCATAGACGCATGCACACACACGTACACACACCCTCACCTTTTGGTGAAGTAGGGAGACATGGCATGGCACTGTCAATTGTGGGAAAGGCGTCCACACCGAGATGAGTTTCATACCATGACTGCCGGAGGAACCTGCCCCCAGAACCCCCCGACCCTGACAGACAGAGTCGCCACCACACCAAGGTGGAGAGCCCCCCAAGCAGTGGGGCCAAGGGACCCACAGACAGAACCCCAGCAGTAGAGCAGACACAGCCCCCAGTGTGGAGGACCCCCCCTGGGAAAACACTGGTAATAAAAGGTGAACATCTAAGAGAGTAAAAATAAATATAAAAATGAATAAATGATCTAAATGACTAATGATGATGAAATAAAAAGTGGGAACATATTAAGATAAAATAATAATAATAATGCGTAAATAAATAAAAATAAGATTCAAAGAAAATAAGCAGTTAAAAAGTTGGGTAAAAGCATGATTAAAAAGGTGAGTCTTTAATCGTTTATTTCTGACGTTAAACCCTCTGCGTAGTCATGACCCCGTTTGATGTTTGTCTCGTCAACAATGCGTCTATCCATGTTTACATGACTGAAATTAATCTTTAACTGTCAAGTCTCTGTGGTTTGACTTTGTTCCACTGTACCCGAATCTGTCCAGGGCTCGTCCGAGCTTGCTCTGTCACCATGGTTACATTATCTGCATGGTCATGGTGCCGTGGCGATGTCTGCAGATTGTCTTTAGCACCTCCTGCTGAAACGTTCCCCCTGGGACTTTATCAACACCCTCCACATGTTTGACTGTCAGTGTTTCTCTGTCACGAACAAGTGAAAGTCAAACCATGCTGCGAGTCAGAGACAAGACTCTGCAAGTTGGGTCTGGATCTGCAACCGTCAGTTCAAACACTGTTTACATCTATAAAGTATGCTTTAAAAGTGTGAATAACACAAACAACTGTGAACAAATTGAAATGAATGAAAAAACAATAATTGCAATTTTTAACAATATTCTGCCTCAGTATGTACTAGCTTCCATGTCACAGTGGATCTACATGTATAAAACATGTAATAAGAGGGAGCATATGGTTACAATTGAACTGACTTCTCTTAAGACATTTCAGGTTCATATTTGTTCAGGTTATTCAAATTATTAGTAAAAGAATAGTTTGTAAACATAAACATTTTCATGTAATTGAACTTTGTTTTGTTTTTTTGTTTGTTTGGTTTTTTTTACACTAAAAGAAGGCCAAAATTTGTATTATAGCGCTTCACTCACTGACCCATTTGAGATCAAATTGGTCTGGATGTGAAACCTGAACTAAAATGAATATTAATATCTTCAGTGTGTAACATTTCTGAAAACAGCTGAGTAACATTAAAACTGGACAAAGATTGGCATACACACACACACACACACACACACACGGTTCAATGTGAGGCTCTAAACCAGGAGAAGAGTCGACGTTTTATGCCTTTTCTCTTTTTGCAAGTTTTAAATCATTTACATCTTTTTCCAACTTTTAGGTGTATTTTGTTGTGTTTTGACTTTTGGTATTTTTATGACCTGACTTAGTTTATTTAATTTCTCTGAAGTTTTTTTTGTCATTATTATCCTATTTTTATCATGCTTCAACTTCTACTTCATTTTTGTGTTCTAACTTTTATGAAATTAGATTAGATTAGATATACCTTTATTTGTCCCACTCGGGGAAATTTCAATAATAATAATTTTCATGTTATTGCAATTTTTGCTTTCTTTCATTTTGTTGCTTATATCGTTCTTTGTTGTGCCTTTTATTTTTTCATTTCGTTCATTCTTTTGCATAATTTAAAACATGAAAGTTGTTTTCGTGTTATTGCACATTTTGTTTGTCATCTTTACCTTCTTTCACCTTTTAATGTCATTTTTATGTTGTATCATACATCAGTTTTAACTTGTTAGAACTTTTGCGTCCTTGTAATGTTGTGATGATGAAGTCACCTTCATTTTTTTGTGACATTTAAAAAAAAGATGATGCTTCATAATCATCGTGTTCTTCTTATGATTTATGTTTTCCTCTTTTTTTTAATCCTTTCATGTCTTTATCATCTCATCTTGTTAATGTGTGTAAATGTCTCTGTGAATTAATAATACTCCTGAATGCGACGGAGAACTGCGTGACACGACTCTGACATGTTCTAATCTCTTTTTGAACTTTTTTTTTTAACTCTTTTTCATGTAAGTATTATGTAACCGAGTCTAAAGGAGCTTTTCTGTACGTAATGTGATTAAGAACATTATGAAATGAAGTGGCCTTCACCTAAAACCACGTGTGAACTTTGAGTCGACCTTTAAAGCACAGTTGGAGGCAGTGTGTCTGCAACAGAAGGAGCTGAACTGACTCCAGATCTGTTTGTTATTCAGACATCGACTCTCTGCTCACACATTCCTCCATTATTCAGCACAAATTACACCTCGGTTTCCTCTTTTTTCCACAAAACACTTCCCTCAAACTGGGTTCAGTTCAGAACAGCGAACTGGTCCTAATGAATACGTCTGCAGAGATTAAACACAGAGTTACACTCTTGAACTAATGTTCATCGTGATATATTTATCTTTGGTTTTTATTAAGATAAAAGTCCTGTCCTTAGTAGGAAAGAACCACATTTTAATAGTTCATTAATCCTGCTCATAGTGTTTTGTTTTTGTAGCAGTTTAAGATCATACTGACTTAATTAACTTCCTATACTGAACCACCCCCTTTTTTTGTGTGTTTCCACCAATAGGAATGCAGTGCCGTGTCTAGGACAGGAAGTGACCTCACTGACTGTCGTACGTAAAGATGAGACGACAGCAGGACTCATCCAGATGACAGACGGACAGACACCCCTTGTGCCCCACCCACTCACCTGTCCACCATGTTGATCCGGAGGAAGCTGTGCTTTGCCGCGTTGACCACCGCCATCCTCTTCCTCATGCTCGCCAGTCAGAGCATCCAGAGGAGGCACTTCCTGTCCTTAGCCACGCCCCCCAGCCGGGTCCCACCCCTCAGAGAAGAAGGAAGCGTAGAAACAGGTAAGTCCATAGACATACTGTATGGGTGTAGACTGTGTTGGTTAATGGTGTGTTTATGGTGCATTCCTCTGGATTAAAAGTCCTTAAGATCAGCAAATTCTCCCTCTCTGGATAAACAAACCACAATGAATGTGGTCTTTTATTTATTTATTTATTTTTATCTTTTCTGTTTCTTGATCCTAACTTGGTTTTATAAGCTTCTGCTGCTGGTTAACCATTGAAATTATTCTAACTGGAAACAAATGGCCCAGGGTATAACAGGTTAATAATGTTCTTAATGTTCCTACAAACTCCCCCCTGGAGTCAAGGATGGTAAAGGTCAAAGGTCAAAGTGACGTAGTAGCAAATTATACATTAGTTGCACGACTGTAAAAACCAGATCACTGATACTATTCATATCTGACATTTGTGTATTTTCCACTTATCTTGGCAAGATTATATCATCATATAACGTGTGTAATTCTCATCCAACTTTAAGCCTCCTGTTTTAATGTGATATCACACTGACACGACGCACATTTTACACTATCTATCTCGAGTGTCACACACACTCTTCCGCTGTCATGCGTCAGAGAACAGACTGTTTTGTCTCACACTAACACGGAAGACCAGTCCGCCCCCACCACCCCCATCTGACATCTTGTGGTTCATCCCCATGTTCATTGAAATGCACTTTAGACGTCTCTTCACTTTTCACTTCTTTCATGATATCTTTGTAACACTCTCACCGTTCGTCACTTCTCTCTTTTCTGTTAGAAGTATGTCCTTGTGTGTCTGGGCCATTACCTTGTGTATATAGTGTAAGACCTCCTCCTTCACCTTTTACTCCTACGCCTAGTGTTTTCATTCCAGAGGGGTCCTCCTTGCAAGGGGTGAATAAATTCACGCATGAGAGCAGCCTTGAGTTTTGTGCTCTTTATGGACAGATTTTTCGACCACAGTGACCGGTCATCATAACCTCACAAGACTCCAGGTCTAAGATTATGACGGAGAAATGTGGTTAGGAAAAGAATAATTCTTGGATAAGTCATGGTCTGTAGATTTCCACCATGAATTTTTCTGTGTTGCTGCAGTAGCTGACTTGTTAGCGCCACCATCTGACCTGACCTCTGACCCCACCAAGACCCATCACCCTCCCAGCATCACCCGAATCCCTGAGAAGCCAGAGCCTGTGGAGGAGTCGAGGTCTGCAGAAGAGGAGGTGGAGGCTGTAGTGGACGGAGAGGAGCTCAGGTAAACGCACTGTTAGGAGATTCCCATGATTCCCTGCCAGGATTTTCCCAGTTTAAACATCAGTTTAGGCTGATGAGTTTTTAATTTTTATTTGGTTTTTGAATTTGGTTGCAGACAAACTGGCTGAACTCAAATCAGTTTTTTAATATTTTTACTATGTCAATGATACCCCGTTTAATTTATTTGAATTATCATGAGTGTAGTGACAAAAACAAAATACACAAATCGCATATATGATTAAGGAAAAGAGTTGTGGTACTGCATACAAGTTGAAAAGTTTTTATTATTTTTATTCAGTCTTTCATGTTTGTTTGGGTTAGTTTTATGTGGGAGTAGGCTTTTAGAATAAGGTAATGATTATACAAACTGAAGAAAGTTATATGGCTCAGTAAATTACATTTACTATGATTTCATAAACCATTGTTAATTAATGGCTCCGTGTTAGGAGAGTTGGGTTCCCATTCTTCTTCTTCCATGGACAGTTGAGGAAACAAACAAAGCCAGCTGACTTTGTTCACTTGAATTTTTATGTAGCTTTACTTCAGTCAAGCATTAGTTTCACTCTGAGTGTAATGATAATTTGTTGCTCTGTGCTGTTTCCTGTTCAGGTCCTGTGGTTGTTCTGGATCCTGTATTTCAGACCTGGGAGGATCCGACTGGTTCAGCCAACGGTACGACCCCAAACAGCAGCCGATCCTCCGTGAAAAAGACAACAACTTTGACCCAGATGGGCTCCAGTGGTGGCTGGTAAGGACATGGTACATTCACATAAAAATGAGTCCAATACAGTATATGAAGACTATAAGAAGTGAAACCACACAAAATAAAATTGGGAGGTTTATGTTATTGTCAGACTTCACAACTGAAGTTGTTATATTGGACTCTGCAGAACCACCAAACCTATTTACAAATGTGTTTCGGGTTTGACCTGAGTATCGTTGAGCTTCAGATCTGGTTGACTCGTACATGGGACATGTTGATGAACCAGTGTCATGGCTTTATACTATGTGGTCTTTTAAACTGTATTTGTCTATATGACCTGTAATGACCTGTACTGTCACTATATAGGATTACACCAATGTAGAGTCACCCAGTTGTGATCCATCCATCGAAGGTGTGAGCCTGCACTGCAGGCAGATCAGTAAATACTCAGGACTTTCAACTCCAAAATAAAGTCTGGACGTCAGCAGTTTGGACCCAAAAAAAATCACTCATCAACAGGCTCAGACCATTAGTAGATTAAAGTCTGAGTCTGTTCCAGTAAATACAGTGCGATGAAGCGACTGCAGTGGAAACATCAGCTGATATAGTACATAGCGATTTCCACCACAGTCCCCGGTGGACAGTGACGGTACTGCAGGTGGTGCATCTTTAACCCTATCAAACCCAAGGATTTACAGTAATATTATTATTTTCAGTAACCTTACTTTTACATTACTCTTTACCCAGTAAACATGTTTTAAATTGCTATTTATTATTGGATAGTTGCTGCTCTGTAAATAAGGTAAAAATGAGAAGATACCGAAAAAAATCTCTCCTATTGCCTGTCAACTGCAAATAACAGCTACAATAATAAAGTGATGACGGAATCATTCTTTTTAAGAATTGTTATTTATAATGTAGGTAGTTATATATCTGGTTTGACTACAATGAACTTTTCATAACTCTGACCATAACTGACTTTTCCTTAATATTACAGCAGGACATTGTCCATATTTACATGTGTATTCATTGCTGATGTTTACACAGGAGAACATATTCTTTTTCCAAGTAGTCTTTAAAAGTCTCAGTACGCACCCTGGTTAGATTGAATTTAGACTGATCACATATGAAAATATGATGTTTATTCCTTCATTCATTTAAAACATGATGGACCCGTAAGGATGAACTTTAACTCTGTGATATGGAGACTTTACGGCTTAATTCAACAAAATTACAACATTTGTATTTGGATGTGAATAATGTATTGAAATGATAAGAACAGGTGAACAGAAGCCAATAAACCTTCATCCAAACAAAGTAATTTCTGATTGTGGTATTAATCTCACCTGTAGGCACTGTGTAGGTAAATCAAGGACATAAATTAAAAAACAAATTGTATGGGTTCGGTGTTTTTCTGTAAATCTAGCATCAGTTTCATTGACTGATAATATGATGAGTCGTTCAATGTTCATTGCAGCGGTATGTTTGTACTGCAGGGTCTTCAGCGTTCCGGGACCGAGCGCACTTTGGAACAAGTCATGTCAGAGATGTTTCGTGTCGTCTCCCCGCCCACTGTGGACTTCAGGGCCCTACCCTCCCATTGCCGTAAATGTGCTGTGGTCGGTAACTCTGGAAATCTGCGACAGTCGGGACACGGTCCATTGATCGACTCTCATGACTTTGTGATCCGGTCTGTACAAACAGCACGTTCAATTAAACCTCGATTCTACACAAGTTAATGAACAGGTCATGATTTCAGGTGATTATTTTGTGTCCCCACAGTTAGACTCTAAAATGGCTTTATTGTGAGATCTTGATACCATGTATATGTAATATACAACAGAAAGCCAAAGGTGTAAATTCATTCATACAATGGTGTAAATTCATTCATACAATGGTGTTAACATACACACAGAAAGTTTATAATGCCTACAGATAACACGCCCACTATAAGTGGCATACAGTATATCACGTTGCAGATATCAATAACAGCTATTTCATCACCAGCCTCTTAACCATCTTATGTCCAGGGATATAGATGTTATCATTTCAACCTGCACCCCTGTACACAGCTCTCTCAAGAATGCGCTTCCACTTGTTGCTCATCAAATGAAAGCTAGCAAACTTGTCTTTTTATATAAACAATCACAAAGTCCAACAGCAACATCACACACACGCACACACACACACACACAATTATTTTCCAGAAAATCAAAATATGAGAAATGTGTCTTTTCTTACTTTTGAAGGCTGTCTTCAGCTCAAACATCCATCCACCTCGACAAATGTGGTCTGGTTTTCTTTGTATCAGTCCAGCGTTTAGGTCCAGTAAAGCATTTAGCTCCAAAACACATATAAGATCCACAAACGCACAGAAATTACATGAGTATTTGTCCAACCTGGAGTCATTGTTGGTGATCTTGTCCACATTTGTCAAAGATATCCTCCTAATTGAGTTTTTCTGCTGGTGACACCACTAAAGACTGACAGACTAACCAGTTACCTTTTGATTGACACCTAACATAGCCAACCTAGTGCTTCCCGGTTGTTATTGACAGGAGGGATATCCAACCAAGTGTCAGAGACACGCAAATGTTCATGCCAGTTCACACCACTGCTGTCTTACTTCCTGTGTGTGTACTGGGTCAGAAAAAGGGCGATGACAACAAAAAAAGTCACGTGACTGACACCCACAAATAAGAAGACATGCTCTCTTCTCCTTGCAGTTCAAGTGTTGCATTTTGAATGAATAAAATGTGTAGGCCCTTTTGTAATCCCTAATTACAACATCACTTTTACTTCCTCTTCTGTTTAGTCTTGACGTTCATTTCTCCAGTCAGATTAATGAATTAATGTATCAATATAACACGCAGTTCCACTCAGTTGATGAATAATGGTGAGACAAACGACTAGTGGAACCATGAACATACCATAACCTCTTCACATGTAACATCTCATCTTCTTCCTCTTCTTTCTCAGTATGAATAAGGCAGTTACCCGGGGGTTTCAGAAGGATGTGGGGAATCGAACAACACATCACTTCCTGTATCCGGAGAGCGCAGTAGATGTGGGCAGCGGCATCAGCGTCGTCCTGCTGCCATTTAAACTCAGAGACCTGGAGTGGATGGCCAGCGCTCTGTCCACTGGACAGATCAAAATGTACGAAGAGCGTCTCTGAGTATACAATACATGTTCAGGTCAAGATGTACAGTATTAAGAAATTCTGAAAAGAAAAATCTCAAAAGTCTGTTTTCAGGTTAAATGTACGACAAAAATCTACAAATACATTTGTTCAGGTCCAAATGTATATATATATATATATATATATATAAATTTATATATACATAAATATAAATATTCATAATTCTCAAAGTCCCAAACAACCAAAACCATATATTGATGTAAATGTTTAATACCTGTTGATCCACTAATTCTATAAATACATGTCAATAATTGGTTTAAATAGATATTCATCTTTTCAAAGATAGTTGTACCTTTTTAAACATTAGAAGTACAGGACATTCCAATTTTTGTCCATAAATGGCAAAATTTGCAAGATGCTTATATAAGTACATTTAAAATCCACCTTTTTTTCCTCCCAACTAGTCAGTTATGTCATATTAGTAGTAGTGGTACATTTTAATACAAAGATAAGATACTCCTTTATTTGTGCCACAGTGGAGACATGTACAGTATTACAGCAGCAAAATGTAAAGTACTTTTCCACAAGAAAGAGAAATATATAAAGAGAATCACTGAAAAATATAACCGTTTCACTGTACATGGCAAATGAATAAGCTTAATGAAGTAACAGTGCAAAATGTAAATCTCAATATACCAGTTTATTTACATATTTAGATAAACATTAGTTATATATTTCTGTATTGTATCATGTTTATTTCTAGTGATAATCTGCCAACCGAATAACTTGTTTTATTTTCAGGACCTACATGAGAGTAAAAGACCGAATAGAAGCCGATAAAGATAAGGTAAATAAAACCCTCTCGTTATTGTTCTCTTCTGTCGTCATTTTATTCTTTCTGACTAACATTCTCAGAAATAGACACGATGCCATTGAATGTTTTTAATGGAGGAGAGACATGTTTCCATGGTAACACTGTGTTGCTTCTAGGTTCTGGTGGTGAACCCCATCTTCTTTAAATATGTTCACGATTACTGGACGGAACATCATGGCCGCTACCCGTCCACCGGCATGTTGGCCATCATCTTCGCACTGCACATCTGTGACCAGGTAAGGAGAGGGTAGAGCCTGTTTTATTTTACATCTGTGTTTTAACTAAGCACTCAAGTGAAAACTGAAAACACACGAGAATCTGAGTCGCTCTCAACCATAATCAGTATTTTAGGGATTTATATGAACTAGAAATGGCCAATTTCTTTTTCTCCTTAATGTGCGTTGTTTTATAACTGCATGTTTTGTTTTCTGCACTTTATTTTTCTGTTTGATACTTTCAACTGTGTAATTTCCTCATGGTGGGGCACTTAAATTGTCTCATAACTTTGTGTGTGTGATGTCACTTCCTGTCCATGCAGGTCTCGGTTTTTGGTTACGGTGCTGATCAACAGGGGAACTGGCACCACTATTGGGAGGAGAACCGCTATGCCGGCGCCTTCAGGAAGACCGGCGTCCACAGTGCTGACTTCGAGACCCAGGTCATCCACCACCTCGCAGAGGAGAATAAGATCAGCCTGCACCTCTGACCTCTGACCTGTATCAAGTCCAGATCTGGACCGGGATCAATGCTGTGGATCGTTGTGTGAGTGACAGACGTGGTTTTCTGTGGATTATTCTTTTTTTCTCATATACCTGGTCTACCTGTGGGAAGAGTTCGGTGAGTAGAAGCACCTGAAATATCATGTGGGAGGTGCTTATAGAAGTAGGAGGGACTTATCTCGAACGTGAGCTAAAAGTATCCGTGTGCTGATTCAGATGAACTTGTCGTCTGCGACTGCAAGAATTTACACCACAACAAACGCCAAGTGGAAAAACAAAACACCATGTTTTTTTCATATATTTTATAGAATTTTATAGATATTAATGGGAATAACCTCTTTTTTTTTTTTTGTTTAAATCACAGCACTTTGATCTGAAGAAGTCATGAAATCATGTTACGGGCGTTTTAGGGAAAACACGAGACAAGGAGGCTGTGAGCGGGAGGGGATTGGAGGAAACGGCTCATAATTTGCAGCAAAAAAAGAGGAAATGGACGATGCCTATTTTATTGCAAACATCTCATCAATTCGAATACACAATCAACCTGCTAAAACTCAGTAATGTTTGTTTCTCCTGGACCACATTCAGATTCCACTGAGCACTTTATATCTTTTTATTCCTAACGTGACTTCTGAAAGTTTTTTTTTTTTTCCTGCTAAATGTTTAAATTCCAGACTTTTTCACCCTCTCCTGTTCGTTTCACCTAAAGTGTCTCTGACACATTGTTGCATCTTCTCTTTGTATTTTATATCTTATTCCATCCATTTATCCAAACTTGAGCCGTCCTCAAAGACTGAAGCAAAGTCGTAGCGATATCCTGTCCAATCCACTTTTTGTATTAAACGTCCTTCCTGGCCATATATGGAGTAGAATGGGAGGTGCCTGTGTTTGGTTCTCAGCCTGTGATTGGTCCGTGTTGAATAGGTGTGTTTTCCTGCTGACAGTCGACGTGAGCCGTCAAACCTGTAAAACTGAAACGCTTGAGACAAGGTGACTTTGACAAATTGTTTATTGAAGGAAACGTGGTCAGAGTCCGAAAAAACGGAACCGAACCAAAACCGTCACCCATGTAGCAGGAGTCAGCGCCCATTTCCTGCTGAACACCTGAACTGTGAGCGAGGTTTTTTTTTTGTTTTTTTTTTATATATATATACGCGTGAGGAAGGCGCTGTCTGATTGACATTTCATAGCCAATCAGGTGTCAGCATCCTCGTGAACATTAATGACCTGAAAATAGAAAACTCGCGAGCTGTGAATGTTTGACAGTTTGAATGTCCGTCTCCAGTGTTCAGGACGTTTTCATTACAGTTCTGTATCGTGGGGGAGTTGGATCATTAGAAGGTCGGATGTTTAACTGCTTTTACACAAGACTTCATGGACAAAAAAAAAAAAAGGCGTCATTCATCTCATGCATTGTTTTTCTCGTTTCATTGTCGTCATACTTTGTCTTGTTTACATGAAACTGAACAAAAGCATCACAGAAGATAAAACAACTTGCGTCATTTGTCTTGTTTTTTATGACATTTGTTGTTAAAGTCCATCTTTTGTTCAATCGCTTTTGTCAGGTTTCGTCTTTTTTTTTTTTTATAATCGTTTTCATCGGGTTTCATCTTTAAAGTTGTTTCATATCGATTTGTCTTTTTTTTTGTCTATTTCTATACATTGTGGTTTTGAATCCGTTTCATCTTTTTACATAATTTCCATCTCGCATGTCGATTTTTGTGACATTGTTTCTTTTCTGCTTCTTATCGTTTCGTGGTGCGACGATGCTAAGCCAAGTAAAACAAAATACTAATCTTGCATTTCAAATGTCTAAACTAGTCGTGAGCCATGATAACGTCTGAGGTAGAAAGTCCACATACTTGAGTCAAAGACAACAGTCGCCACCAACGTCAATACTCCTGTGCAGATACTGAAACTTCATGAAGTACTTGTGTTTTCGGACTAATCTTTGTGTGAAACCGTCCTGATGCTGAAGCTCAGTAAAGCCCCCCCCCCACTCCCGTCACCGAGCGACTCAACAGCATTTTCAGCTGCTGAAGTGCTCTCTGGTGCAAGGAAGAAGCTTTGTTGTAGTTTGAAGCCTTAACAATCACAAATGCTGAGTCGTGTTCTGACGCTGCTGCCGACGTCAAACGGGAAGAAGGAAACGAGGACCTGCCCATCGCTCCCGTGTGCAGTGTTAAGGATCTCAAACCTCAGGAGGTTTTTGGTTTTAAGACGTCGAGGCAGCAGCCGTCAGGATCCTGAGCTGGATCACAAACAGGTTCACGTGGAAACTGTTCATCAAAACAACCAATCAGCTGAGCAGAAACTCATCATGTGATCTGTCTGTGGACTCTGACCAAAACGTGCTGTTTGTTCCGTTAATGCCAGGGGTGCAACGGTTCTGAGACGCCACAGAACTAAACGCTGTTCCTTAAAATCGGCTCCAATACAGAAAAACATGAGCGGGTTTTACTGAGAATGAGATGAATCAACCAAATCAGGGTTCCTACAGGTTTCTACAACTTATATTGAAGACATTTTAACACTACTCAGGACAGAATTTAACACTTGTATTGCACCCATGCTGCCCATAATTTGCGACTCCAGGAATTTAGAAAAATGTATTCATTTACTCAAAGGATTTACTTCCCACTGCTCAGACTCATTTTTTTTAACACCCTGTGGGAACCCTGCAAATGTAAAGTGAAATCATTAAACTTATTTCACATATGAACCAGGTCTGGGCGATGAAACAATCATTACCAGAAAGATTTTGGTCACATTGTAAGGAAAAAAAAAAAAAACATGCTGTTCATCATTTGATAAATGTTTCAATATTTTTTTGTTGAATACAAATTGCTTTAATTGGTTTAATGCTGTTAAAGAGGGTAAATCCAACTAAATCATACACAATTAGCAGTGAATCATGAAATCAGTGACAATTTGTGCTTTTTGACCCATGGATCGTCATTCTATAAATTTTATGCGTGTTGTTTTTTTGTCTTATACTTTCAATTTGTTTTAAACTATTTGCAGTACGTTATCATATTTTAGCATCTTTTACAATCTTCTGTCAGGTCAGTTTTTTTCATTCATTGTTACATCGTTTCATGTTTTATTAATAATTAAACAAAAAAATAACCTCATTTTTAACCTGGTTTCTTCAACTTTCAGTGTGGATAAAAAAAAAAAAACTTTAACTTTGCGCATAAAGAAATGAACTTAAAACAGTAAATTAGTGATGAGTATCTTTTTGCCATATCGCTCACACCTATAATTAAATATGCAAATTAATTCAAATTCAAAGACAACTGTGCTGTTTGTTCAGTGGTTTTTTCGAGAAGTGTTGCACTCCTATTAACAGCTTTAATTAATATTTTCACTGTGACTGAACACATTTCAACCTGCTGAGCATCGTACATTCATAGAAACCAAACAGACACCAGCTGTCACTGTAAAGCAAATAAAGAATTTTAGAAAAACCATTCAGAGCTGCGTTTTCTGTCATTGTGCAGGTAAAGTTTGTCCTGAAACTGCAGGAAATGACTTACTGCAACAAAATAAATTACGTCAAATTAAATCACAGAACCGCCACAAAATGAAATTACATTTGAGAGGTTAACTATTATTTCATTTATAACGTATAAAAGTAACACATACTCATCCAACCAAATCTCTTATTGGTCTTGAATTTTTTTTTTTTAAATAATAAATTTGTAGGTTTTTTTCTGTTTACATATATGAACTATAACTGATATGAATTATTTTTGTTTTATGTTGGAATTACGTAATTGCAGATTGAATGATGAAGATTATTTAATTTCATTACAGACTTTCTCATGGTAATCATCCTTACTTTGCTGCAGTAACACGCTCACCGAGTTGATACGATATGTTGAAGTTGTTCTTGAAGGCAGCAAGAAGCGTCATCTCCGTCTGGTTGCAGGCTCCGCCTCCTTTACAGTAGGCAGACCAATCACAACCAAGCAGGTCGACAAGGCAGTGAACGTCGTTGGCTCATTCTAGACTTGCCTGAAGTTGCAGAAGACGACGGCTGTGCTTAGTATCCCAGAATCCTTTGTGCTCAGGTTGTTCAGTCAGAAATAAATAAATAAATAAATAAATAGGTTGAATAGTTTTACAGGTGACTTTCAAAAGAAATGTCCGGGCTTTTATTTTGAAAGGTCATCACCTGGTAAGTTTGTGTAAATATTGAAATACACGTTGAGGCCATTTCCATAGCAACAGTGTTCACCACCCAAGGGGTCAATTGTAAGGTTTCCAATGCTGATGGAGCCAGTTGCTATGACAACAAACCATCTCCACGCGGCGCTTTGCTTTGTGTCCAACTGGTGACAGAAGTGGATTGGTTCTGGGTCCGTGCAGGTCCACGTCAGTCTGACAGCAGCTGGACAAAGGAAGACGGGAACAAACCCCTCTGGTCCGGCTCGTCCTCAATGTAACCGTGCTGCAATCACATGTTTATATGAACATGCATGTGAAAATAGACTCCACCCTCTGTGGTCTACTGGTTGTGACTGGCTAATCTAAATTCAAGTTTTCATTTTATTTTATGTTTTATAGTTTGTATTACACTGTCCTTCTTCAATCACAGACCAACCAATCACAGATCATTGACAGCCAATAGGAGAGCAGGACGTTGATAATGGAACATACCCACCAATCACTGTCGTCCTGTCCCAGAACAACCAGCACCTGACCCTCGGAGAAACTCAGCTCATCATAGTGATCGGCCTGACAGTCGTAGAGCGCCTGAACCCGACGAGACGCTGCCGATGAACCACGAGGCTGAACGAAAGGACGAGGAATTCAACAAGCACCGACCAAAAACTATCTGAGGAATAAGTATTAATTTAACAAACATTTAGCATGAATTAAGGAACAACTTTGTCTAAATTAAGGACCCCTCTGGTATGACTTAAGGAACCATTTTACTTGAATTGCTCAAAGTTTGAGCTTCAAATTAAAACAAGTGAAGCATAGAATAACCAAGCATTTTAGAGTGAAAGATAAATAAATTTGATATAAGTAAATATCCATACATGTCTTAAACAACATTTAATGTGAATCTAAAACAGCTGTTAATGTCACAGGATAAAACACATGCAGATGTTTGGCGCTTTAAGGTTAATCACACATTGTTAATGGTTTTGTATGAATTGAAGTAAACAGAGTGTATACATAAAATCAATGGACTGACCAATGATCTACGAGGAAGTGGCTGAGGGGCGGGGCCTCTGCTGTTGCAGTCAAAGCTCTGCGAGCGCTGACTGCTGGGTGATCCGTTGGATGGAACTTGGTTGGAGGAATGTGAGAAGTGGGAGGAGCTATTATCACTGTCAGCACGTCGAAAGCCTCAGGAATTAAAAGTTTTTGAAGAATTAGTGATTGAAGAATTACAGTGAAAATTCAGAGAAAAGACGTCAAGCATCATGATGTGATGTGGGTGAGTTTTACCTCTGTCCGGACGTTCATTCACTGAGCCGAGAGGAGACGACGGACTGAAAAAACACACATAGGTTACCCAGTCAAACTGAATTGAATCAATTAGCTTTTCATTATACAAAGTTCACATTTTTTCACATTAGACAAAGATTGATCAATAGGTCACTCATTTATTCATCAATACAGGATCAACAGGTACCTGATTCATTTACTTGTTTCCAGGTTCTTAAAGACATAACTCAGTTAATTATCACTTTTGAGAACATTCATTACATCACTTCTTTTTTCCCATAATTCTTTGTGTTAGCATTATCAATTAGTATCATTGCAGGTATCATTATCGATGAACTGCCAATGAAGACGCCAAAAGCTGGATGCCGAAAGGAGAATTAACATGCATGTAAATCTATTATCATTATGTAGATACACAAAAAAAAGGTCTGGTCCAATTGTAAGTCAAACCTAGAAACTTTTTACTGTGTCATCAAAGTACTAAAATGGTAAATGGATTTCACTTATGTGGCGCTTTTGTACACATTAAGGTACTCAGAGCGCTATACATTGTAGGGGTGTAAATCACCAGTTTCATCACGATATGATACAATATCGATTCTTGGGAGAACGATACGATATTTGCCCATATCACAAAGTTTGCCATGATACGATACGATTTAGTGACCTGCGATCGATATGAGACAATATTATGTGTCTATTTA
>JAPTHA010000023.1:24623537-24636041 GCA_029814585.1 Gymnapogon annona | reverse complement strand
ATGGTATGGTATGGTATGGTATGGTATGGTATGGTATGGTATGGTATGGTATGGTATGGTATGGTTCATTATTTGTTCTCAACTGAAGATTTACATCAACACAAGGCTGTAAATGAAGTCAAAATGAAAGAACGATGAAGAATGGTTTTTGAAACATTCTCCTTTGTGTTACATATTAAATACATACATGTGCCGAGTCTCCGTCTTCTTTCTCTGGTTTTATTCCTGTCTATATCATCATTAATTCCATCACAGAACTAACAAAACTTTCATCAGGAGTGTGATACCCTGCATCTAAGTACTACAGTGCTCACGAGCCTCTGCTGTTGTTGCTATGGAGACAGAGATGTGACCGAAAACAGGTGAATGTGCGAGTTACCTGTTGGAGAACACTCTACTGCAGTTATACACACTGACGGACAAGACTTCATCTTTGATCAGTTTCCCATAGTGAGGCCAGCGGAAATACTGAACAAATAAACACACAGATTCAGTTACAACCGGCACAGATTCAGACCCACTGGTCTCACTGGTTGAAGATGAAGAAGGAGAAGCAGGAGAAGAAGAAGAAGGAGGAGGAGGAGGCAGAAAAGGAGGAGAAGAAGAAGCAGGAGGAGGAGGAGGAGGAAGAGGAGGAGGAGGAGGAGAAGAAGGCCTTTCATGTGCGTGAAAACATGTACTGTGTGTTTATAGGCTACTCGTGTTGGGTCACACCTGAACAGCAAACACTGAGTCACTTCAGAACAGCGAGGGAACATCACACAACTACTTCTGCATCTGCAGGATGTGATGTCACTTGGTTGCTTCATAATAACAGTGATCAACACTATACTACCCATGAGCCTCAGCTGCTGTCACTATGGAGATCTTTCCATCCAGTCCTGGGACTGACACTAACTCTTCAATCTGCGTGTGGCATCCCCCTGGACCTTTATAGTTTTTGTGATATTCGTGACAGGTCTGCAAAGATCTATGAAAGAAAAAGGCGCAGTGCATGATGGGTAATATTGCTTGTCAACTTTCATCAAACCTGTTCAGTTCTCCGTGATTTGGAGTCACATCATCTACAGTCAGATTCTAAACTGCTCGGGCTCAATCACAGTGTTATGTTTCTGACCAGTGCTCATCAACTACATCTCCCATGAGGCCATGGGGCCGGGTAAGATATCAGTATATAGTGAGGTGTGTGTTGAAGGAGCGGCATTGTGTGTTCAGCAGGAGGGGTTCAGTTTCCTATCAGCCCATTAAAATAGTTCAGATTGTGAACAGATGAAACCTCAGCAGCTCCTCCACTGACCTGACATGAAGCTCAACACAGCCTTTACTACTGTTACGGAATTTGTCATTAGACCTTCTATTTAGTTTTTAAAAAATTATTATTACATTTATATGATGTAGGTGTTGAACATGTTTTCAATAATCCACCTCCACTGAAATATCCTGAGCGTAAAGAAGAGTTTAAAAGGTTAAAGGTAAGATGGATAGAATGCAGAGGAGTGATTTTATTTTATTGTTTATTTTATCAACCTTTAAGTGTGGTTTTAGTATATTTTATACTGGCTTTACCAACATTTTATCTTTTTGATTTGGTTGTAGTTTGTTGGCTTTAGATGTTCCATCACTCTAGAACAGGGTCAGTCTGGACTCATCAGACCATGTGACCTTTAATGAGTTAATCATAGTGTTGACTTCTTTTTGTTGTGTATTGCACATGACTGTTCAGTCTGATTACATCATACGACTCGGATTTATCAAATGCATTTTCATATCTATGAAAAGGTTCATGAAAACGTCCTGACCTCGTTGAACAGGGCCACATCCTCACATTGTAGGATCCTGGTTTTGTGGGTGAAATCTGCAGGACGGAGGGACAAATAGGAGACTGTAACCACGGCAACAAGACTGATGCTTCTGCAAGTGGAAACAGATTATTTGTAGGAATCCAGAAACCCTTCAGAACCATTTGAGGAACATTTCAGACAGAAGTGTAGGAGTGTTCTCAGTCGGAAGACCAATTAGAAATACTCAAAGAACATATTAGGAGCCGCTTTATGGAACTCAAGAACCATTTGTAAAAATTCCGGATGATCCAGATCTTAGAATCGATTTGGGAACCTTTGTAGCAGGTCATGTTTGAGGGATCTGGAAGCATTTCTGAAATTCAGAATTAAACTCTTATGAAACTGTTGAGAGAAAAACTTCATCATCAAAAACCTCAAAAGTTGACGAAGGCGTTCAGGAGCAAAGTGATCCTGGTCCCTTGGAAAGAAAAGAACTGATTCTGGAAACCAGAGTCATACATACAAACAAAAAGATCTATACAAACACAAAACTAAAAGATCAAAGAACAAAATGAACAAAAATGAACAAAACAATGAACAAAGTAAAGACAATAATCAAGGAAATTAATACAATAATCATCAAAATGTACATAAATCAATATAGGTTTTTGATAGCCTTTATCATGTAGCGACATTGCACTTTGGACTTTTGTTTTTAATTAATCTTATCAATGTATGTACACTTTAGTTTATTCTAAAAAACACTTGTAGCTGGGGTGATGTACAGATGTTGTAAAAAGACAGAGGCTTATGTTTAATTAAACAGCACAAAATCAGGGCCTGGAAAGAGGTTGAACACACAGACTTCTGATGTGTGTATAATACATGTTCTAGATATATATTTTACACATTATAGATACGGTATGTACAGGAACCTACGTCCGTGAAATCAGTCGTAGCTAAAACACCGTCATCAATAACATCCATATTGAAAAGCACAGACCAGCCACATACATGTGAACACACACAGGTTCACGTGTTTAAATGAACACGTGAAACCTGACTTTTCATCTCAAATGACTAACGCAGTTTAAAAGCATCTTATCATGAATCAAATCAATAATCCCTCAAACTGGTGCTGATATTAAACAGAGCTGAATATCAACGAAACATCTTTTATTAGTTTTCAACCACAGCACACTCAGTTGGATCTAGATCCTGAAAACAAGGCTTCCTAAACCTGCCCAAATCATGAGTTATATGACCGCTTTTAGTCACTTTGTCGATGATGATGAAGTGTCTGTACAGGCTTCTGCGTCAAAAGGTTACTTTTAATGTGACTGAATCCAGCTGCAGAAGCCAGATGTGATCCTATTGGATTGTACTTAAATAGTGCTTTTCAACACATTCCATGGTACTCAAAGCCCTTTACACTGGCCTCACATCTACACCAGGCAAGGCCCCACTGGGAGCAGCGTCTTGCTTAAAGACACTTCAACATGTCGACAGGATTCAAACCAACAACCCTTCGGACATTGGATGACCCACGGTACCAACTGAGACATTGGCGCCCCTATTCAAAGATCTGAAACCTGATCAGAGTCCACATACATGTTTAAAGTGTGACCAACCTCTGAAGCGGAGTTCCACCTTCCGATCCGATCGACCCGGCAGGTTCGTGATCTTCCTCAGAGTCACGCTGATGGACATGATGATGCAGTTCAATCCAGGTTCATCTGTGTTTCTACATGTCTCTTCAGTGTGTCCTCTTCGGTAGCTGGAAAATATCTGATGTGTGAACTGTATGAGAAGGGAGGGACCAGAGGAGTGTGTGTGTGTGTGTGTGTGTGTGTGTGTTCAGCGTGTGTATTAAGGCAGGTCTGGTCTAATATTTGTAAATGGAGTTGTTCAACTAGTTTCCTCCTCAGAAAACACACACACATACATCTGAGTTACCAACAGTAACTAAATCTGCAACCAGCAGCGTGCACACACACACACACACACACACACACACACACACACAACCCAAAAAAGTGAGAGAAAAAAGCAAACAGACATTTATCCATAGACTTTCCATGATTTAACTGGATAAATGCATGCGGTTAAACAAATCAATATGTTGTAACAAGGTGAAAATAAGTTGTTTTTAACATGAGACTTAACTAGAGATAAAGTAAAGAAAAACATGAAAATATAAAAAAAGACAAATAACTGAACAAATAAAACATAAACACCTAAGAAAGAAAAGGTTTTTAAAAATCCGATTTTCGTTCAATATAGCTCATATTGCACACAAATGTCAATGTACCATATGGGATTTTAAATAAACTATCATTTTAAAACAGATTTATTCCTCCATCAAACTATTGGAAAAACACTAGAGTCAAAGGCATGTCTCTCCTCATTTGTAGCTCCTCATTAACTTCTTATGAAACAGAGAATTTGCCTTAAAATCCTTCTGTTAAACCAGGGGTGTCAAACTCATTTCACTCAGGGGCCACATTCAGGTCCATTTGATCTGAAGTGGGCCAAACCAGTAAAATAATACCGTAATAATGTATAAATAATGTCAACTCCAAACTTTCCTCCATGGTTTTAGAGTAAAACAAGTCAAATTATGTGACAAAAATGTTCACATCTAAAAACTTAGAGACATGAATAAGCACAAACAAATTGAAAAGATAAGTGCAATTTTAACTATTATAGTCCAGTTTAACATTTACACATGTACTACACATTATAATTGACAATATATATTTTAACTTATAACTGAATTATAACAGACATAATGCTTAATAACAGGCAGAATATTATTAAAAATGCACTAGCTTCTTAAGTAATTTCAGGATGTTCACATTTTTTGTTTGATACTACTTTGACTGTAAATACATGATAAAATTTGGATTTGTGAGTATTTTTAGGTTATTATGTTGTATTGTATAGCGTGTAGTGTATAGCGTGTATGTAGTGACCCACATGAGATTGAATTGGTCTGAATGTGGAACCTGAATTAATATCATCATTAAAATCTTCACTGTCATTTACGCATTGTGCAGATTCATCTGAAGGGCCAGACTGGACCCTTTGGCGGGCTGGATTTGGCCCCCGGGCCACATGTTTGACACCTGTGTTAAACCCTTGAGTCTATAGTCAGGTCTGGTTCAGCTGATCCTGGGCCATCCATTAAGTTTCAGCTGCATTGTGCTAGGCTGGCGGTGGATTCCCATGATGCACCTCTCCTCCTTCCGTGTCCCTAACTTTCTCAGTTTGTTTTCGTTCCTTCCCTCTCGTCCTCTCTCTCACTGGTTCTTCTCCAGGTAGCTCTGGTTCTGTTGGTTCTTGATGTGGTTCTGGACTGTGTTCCCTGTCTGTCCTGCAGCAGATGGACGCCAATCCCGAGTCCAGTTCTGTCTGAGCCATGTCCTTCTATAAAGACTTCCTTCCTCCCATGTCCTTCTATAAAGACTTCTTTCCCTTTGCTTTCATGTTATAGTACCTTGAGATAATTATGTATAAAACTGAATTACATAATAAATGCATCACAACTTTTCATCCGTTTTTCAATTCAACAAACCAAACTGACACACTCAAAAATAAAAACTTTAATTGATCTGGTCCCAGACCCCTGAAGTTAACTCAATTACAATCACTGGTAAAACTATTAATATACAACTAAAAAAAATAACCTTAAACAAGCAGACACTTTCCTCGTTTTATTGTAGTTTCACAGTTCATACAGACATGATGAACTAGTTACACTGGTTAGTGATACTGGTTAGGAGCAGTCTGTTAGTAATAAAAAATAAAACCGGCGCGTACACATTATATATTTTGGCAAAACGTCTAGTGTGCGGTATTTGTTTTTAAGGCAGCAGAGCAAAACTAGAAAAACAAACACAGCTGGCATTAAAATGACAAGAAATCCAACAAAAAAAAAATCAACAAGTGGTCCAAAAGAAAAAACCTTTTTAGAATGAAAGTGACTAATTTTTAGTCTTTATGGTCCTTTTACTTCTGTTTTGAGATGGTTTGGTCGAATTTGCTCCTAAAACTACAAAACGGTGATCACTTTCATCACTAGACGTTTGATGAGGCTTTTCCACGAATCATGTCTAACGGACATAATTCTGTCAGGTTGAAAACACATACGAGCTTCTGATTGTCAGGGTGAAAACACACCTGTGCGTGAATAAGGAAGTGAGATCAGACAGAAACTGGTCCACAGACCCCAGATCTGATCCCAAATAAACATGTGAATGGCACTTTGGGAAAGGAAAAAAAAAAAAACTCAGTTAAACAGTCCCGAAAAAAAGAAAAGATCAAAAAGTAGACCTGTGACACACAGAACTGATGATGAAACAGGTGAAACACTGACCAGAGTGACTCACTACTGCCTACAGTGGTCAAAATAAATCCCCTCACTTTTCATTGGCACAATCCAATGCATCTCTGGTAGAACTTCACAGATCTCTATTATAAATACTAATCATAAATGAAGGTACTTTTTTGGTATCTGACGACAAAAATAGTACATATTGCCCCTTACATACATGACGTGGGTCGAATTATTTTACAAACCACACGTTTTCTGTCCATACATGGAGCTTCGCATTTGGAATCGAATATCCACAAAAAAACAATACATTTAATCACAATAAAGGGTGGGGGGGGGGTTCGTCACATTGTCAGAAAAATCCCTTATTAAATGTTTTACTCTTGTTGACTCGGGTTACATTAAACCAGAGACTAAAGGTTTACTCTGATGGTTTCATCTTAACATTTTTTTTGTCATATTTGGCTTTTACATTTTTATCCAATTGTACCTTTTAGACTTTTCATCCTTTATGAATATTATAAATAACATAGTAAATCTGTTATTGTGATCATTGTGCCTACGTTCTGATTCAGATCATCCAGGTCTGACATCTTCTCCTCATTAACCGGGTACAAACTTATGTTTCTCCGTTCCTCCGTTTCATCATCAGGTCAGAGTAAACAGAGGTCTAAGGCTGCAGCGGTGAAGCCGAGGTTATATATTCAGCAATCATTCTTTAGTTTAGTATATAGAGCAAAAGTGCAGAGTACTGATACCTGATCGCATACAGGCAACACCGTCACCATGGGAATGACAGGTGAGTTACTTTAGCCACCACAGTGACAGTGCTAACATGTTAGTATGAACATGTCAAGTGCATAGTTAGAGCAAAGAGGCACTAAATCTAATCTAGTCTAATCAATAATCTATATGTGATCATCGATAAAGCAGCGAAGGCATTAGATACTGGCATCCAGATTCTTGTGGCAGACAGTTGACAGTAGATGCTCTGTGATTGGCTGACAGCAAAGAGCTGCTCTGTGAATGGCTGACAGTGAAGAGCTGCTCTGTGGTTGTTTGGGGGGCGTGGCCTAGAGGCAGAGCCTGATCCTGGAATGACATATGGGAATGGTGAGGGTGGGGGCTTTAAGGCAGGGAAGGGCTTTTCTGTGGAGGTGGGGCTGAGTTTTGGTCAAAGCTGATGTAACTAAAGGTTTGGATTCTCATGTTTGTGTAACCGGTGTAAACAGGTCTTCTGCTGAACACGGATCAGTATCTGAACAAACATCTGACTTTAGAAAAATCAGGCAACATCTGATGAACTGGAATGTCTGACACACAGACTACATGAAGCTGAATCCTTTGTGCCCATCTTTTAAAAAACTTAAACCAAGGTTAAAAATAAACTCACTCTTGCTTTGGAAGACCAGTGGTTGTAAACATTGGCATAACGTTGGCGCCGTCAATGACCTGATGCATTTTGGGTTTTAATCTATGGAATGTGTCTTTAGTTACATCATCTTTGGCGACAGGAGATGAAGGGGCGTGGTTTGGCATTTTGGGGCTTTTTGGGGCATGATTTATCCTTCGTGGGAGTGTCTAATGCTGTGTGGTTTTTCCTCCGTGGGTGTGGTTTATCCTTCCTTGGCGTAGATTACTCCTTGGGCGCCGCTGGTTTTGCCGGTGGTTTCGTGGGTTCGAAGCCTCTCATTTTAAAATATGACACCAGCTGGTTGGGAACTTCAGCCAGAACCGACTGAGCCAGAGCTGTCGTGGATTCCTGAGGAGAGAGAGGTCAGAGGTCAGAATGAAAACTGTCCATCAAAGCTGCTGTGCTTTCCATGAGTGGAGCCATTGGACCATGAAGTAAGAACATCTGCACGGAGACGCAAAAAATATCTGAACGCTGGGGTGTGATGTCTTTAAGTGACGCCTTAATATACAGGGTGGCCCATAAATTACTGACCCTTTTAAATCTTTAATAACTTTTATAATTCTCAAGTTATACTTACAAAATTTTAGCAGTAGATAAAATTATACTTCCGAGATTTTTGGCAATATACATTTTGGCAATTACAAAATGTCTTAATTTTTTTTAATTGTGTTTTTTAAGTGTCCACCATTTTTGGTTTCGTAATGATTGGCCCTATCCAACACACTTCACATTACATTTGAAAGAATTTCTGGTCTTACGGCTCTTACTTCATCCTCAATATTGCATTTTAAATCATTTATTGTGTGAGGTTTATTCAAAAACACCTTCTCTTTAAGGTCGCCCCACAGGAGCTGGCCAGTTTATTTCGCAACCCCTTGAGATGATTTGATCTTGAAAAATGTTTTGGAGCATTTCAATGGTCTCCTTCACAATATGAGCAGTGGCTCCACCTTGTTGGAACCACATTTGCTCTTGTTGGGCCTGTACCCATGGTTCCAAAAAATTAGAAACAATGGGTAAACTGGACGATTGGACTGGACAAGTTGGACAGTAAAAAAGCTGCACTTCCGAAATTGAGCCATGGGACTCAAAGTAACACTCTACAATAAGGGTTTGTTCCTCGGTGCTATATCTGCGCACGGTGATGTTGGAAGGGTAGTTCTAAATTCTCTGAAAAAATGAAAGAAAAATATTCAGAAAAAAAAAAAGTTCTGAATTTTTTTTATGGGTCAGTAATGTTTGGACCACCATATATTTGGCTTCATGTTGACCACCGTCAACATTTCTAGACCAAAAGCCCACCGGTCTCCACACGTAGTCACAGTGAAGCAAAGCGCTACATACGCTCCGTCATGTTTCCTTTTCTTGGCTTTGGGGAGACTTTTGTTTGTCTCATTATCTCCGTCTCTCTTCACCTTTCTTTTCATCTCTGTTAAATATGCATGATAAGTGCAAAAAACACCTACATCATAGATCTAATACTCCCCGCACACGCTCTGACAATGACAGCGCCACTGACACTGTATCAGATGAGCAATTCCACTTTATCAGGTTATCTGCAGGTTTTAAGAAAGTTAAATTTAAGACTTTTAAATACCTTTGTGAAGGCCACTTATCAAATTTAAGACATTTTATCTGCAAGATGGTTAAAAGTGTGACCACTTTGAAAATAGTTTTGTCCATACATTTAACAGAACTCAAACTGCTAAAAAAATATCAAGATCACAACCCTAGGCAGGACGCAGACAACTTTTAACAGTTTGAAAGACCTGACAATCTTTCTCTCATAGTTGTTTCCTTGAACTGGTCTTAACCATGCTGCATATGTCAGTTTATCCATCCAGCTAAGATTGAATCTACATTTCCCCATGACTATTGTTGTCAATAGCTACTGAAGTGCAAGCCGTTATCGTGTATACCAGAAAGTAGCCCTCCACACACACACACACACAGACACACACACAACCCAAGGATTCCACTGACTTCCGTTCTGTTGCGCTAAAATACCCAGCAGTAATTACACATTTTCCAGATTCTTTCCAAAGATTTCACTGTACAACATAAGAAAATATTACAATTTTGTTTACTGTGTTTGCGTTATTTTTAAGACCTTTGAAAGGCAGATTTATGGATTGTCATTTGTAAGGATAATTAAGGCCTTAATTTTGAACAAATTTAAGACCTCTTAAGGACACCCAGTATTATTGGGTGAATATTCTGATATTTCCCTGAGTGGGACTAATAAAAGGTATACCTAATCTAATTCTAGTACCAGCAAAAAAAAAAAAAAAGAAAACATATGCTCCCAGGATCTCACACACACATACACACACACACACCCCCGGCATCACACAGCACCCCCGAGGGTGGGCGCACCCTGCTATTTGGGAAGCAGTAGTCTAAGTTAACACCAACATGTCTGATCATAACCAAACCCTGTTTCCTGCTGTGACAAAGAATCTTGTGAAAACAGCGTGAGGAGGACAAACATACGTCTTTGAACTTTCTGAAGGGGACGAACTGGACGATGTCTCTGGACACGGCCTCGCCCACAGTCGACCTCAGGACGCCATCATCTCCGTCCAGGAGCTCCATGGCCTTGAAGTCAGCCGGCCCCACCCCCACAATGATGATGGACAGCGGCAGCCGCGACGCCCGAACAATGGCATCACGGGTCTGATCAAAGTCTGTGATCTCCCCGTCGGTGAGGATGAGGAGGACGAAGTATTGCTACAGAGGCCGAGGAGAGAGACGGGTTGATTCAGTGATGTGTGTTATTTCTGTGTGTACTTCAGTGTGTATTTTGTATGTGGATGATATTTCTGTCCTCACAGAAGCACTGTTGGCCTGTGCAGCAGCGGCTGCGATGGAGGAGACATGGTTGATGATGGGGGAGAAGTTTGTGGGTCCAGACAGTCTGAGCTGAGGCAGAACCATCCTGTAGGCCTCCACAATGCCCTGAATACCTGAGAGTTGAACAAACGTAGACAGAATCCAGATTAAACACTTGTTCACACACGACGATGTCCAAACTGACGATGTCTGGTAATATTGAAAATAATCACATCTGTGTTTCATGTGTTGGATTCACACAGGACCTGAAGCCTGGTTTCAATGGATTTCACTGACATTGCTCCCCGGTTCTGATGTTGAAAGCTGGTTCATCACTTACATAATACTATTGGAAGTTTGAAAAATGTTCCTTTTGCGTCTGTCGCAGTGTCATTCATTTCACATTACAGATTACAAACATGGCAGAGACAAACAGGATGATCACAGTCGACCTTTGACCTTATAACAAAGTCAGTGTGCATCAGTGTGTATGCGTGTGTGTACTCTGTGTACCTTGGCAGTAGGGGTTGGTGGGGTTAAAGTTCAGGGCGAACTCATGGTGTGCAGCCTGTAGATCAACAACACAACTGAAATCTGTCAGTGACAACAGTAAAACACTAACAAATGCATTAATCATATTCTTCATATTATAGAGATGGTGTTTAAGGGAGGGTGGAGCTAAAAAAAACAAAACAAAAAAAACAAAGGGCGGTGGTTGGTTGACTAGAGGCTGACCTGGTAATCTGGAGGAAGTTTGGCACCAAAACCAAAAGCAGGGAAGAGTTTATCACTGAAAGGGGAAACAAAAAAACATAGTTAGTCACAAAATTAAGGTGTAGGGGTTAGGGTTAAAGGTTAGCGTAGACGTTTGAGAGATTAGGGTTGAGGCTGTAGATGCTGGCACTGAATGTATAGAGGTTAACAGTGACACATTTAAGGTTAAGAGGTTAGTGTTGAGGGTGTGTTCTGGTTACTAACGTGTCATAGTCCTGGACCACCTGACCCACAGACCACAGAGCCGACAGGTACTGGTTCAGCCCATCTGGACTCATGTAGTGGAGAGAATTGGGTGAACGAGGGTCACCGTTGGAACCAGTGAAGTCAATCCCCACCTGCACAGGTAAAAAAACATCCCATCAATGACCTCTGCACAGACACCTGCGGTAAAAATTAAAAGCTCTCTATTCTAGAACTGAATGTTTGGTCATCCACTGCTTTCACTCATGTTGGGTTCGAGTCCAGTGTTTGGTTCCTTAACAATCTGTCAGGGTTCTGCTTCTGATCAACGAGAGCTCACGTTCATTACTGACCATATTTTACTTAATACCTCATGCGTCTTAGATGAACAGCACAGTCAGGCTTCATTGTAAGAACATAAACTATGTACATGCACTGGTTCATTCATGAATCTCTTGGTTTTTTGTCCCACATTACACTACTGTCGGCTTTAAAACCAAGCCGAATCCAATCCCACGTAGTGAATTTTAATCTATGGTCACAAGTCACTTCTGTCTACAGCTGCTATTTTTATTCTCTACATTTTTATGTTTGGTGCAAAATGGTTCTTAATAAATGTGAGTGTTCGTTCACATACTGTGAAGTTGATTTGACATCCACCCATCACGTAGTCCAGGAAGGAGTATTGAGTCAGCAGCTGAAAATGCATAAGCAGAGTCAGGTGAGCTGCTCTGTCTCAGGTTCAACAAGAGAATCACAATCATCAGAATCAGAAAACTATATTAATCCACAGAGAAATTGTTTTCTTATAGGTGCTCCATGTCAGTATAAAGATACAAACATTTATAAAAATGAAGGTAAACAAGAATAGCAACCCTTGCAAAAAACTACATATACACACACTCACACATATATATGATAATGATTTCTTTCTGCTTTTTCCCTTCCAGGGTTGCCACAGCGAATGCAATTCACATATTTGATTTGACTAGAGTTTTACGTCAGATGCCCTTCCTGACACAACCCACTGGATGCTCATCGCTGGGTATCAAACCCAGGTTCCTTATGCACCATCCTGGTGCTTTACCAACTGAGCTACCCAGTTGGTATGTTTGTACACACATATATATATATATACATATATATATACATATACATACATATATATATACATATACATA
>JAPTHA010000023.1:24606891-24623512 GCA_029814585.1 Gymnapogon annona | reverse complement strand
TTTTAAACTGTATCGAATGCAATTATTAACAAATCCAACTCCATCTCCACAATGTTATTGGCCTTACAGACTAGTTGAAGTCTTTTGGCGTCTGCTACCCTCCATCTGCTGCAAAAGCATATCGAATAGCATTGGCCACCACAGACTCATAAAACATCCTGAGCAGTGAACTCTGGGTAATGTAGTACCTTGCATTTCTTCACAGAGACAACACCAGAGTTCTTGTAGCTCTTTTTCTTCTTCTGTTTCTCAGGGTGGATGCACTCAAACTCCACCTGGAACAAACATACACATGCATGCATGCACACACACACACACACACACACTTTAACCACCTCTGACCTCCCGTCAGCCAACAGGAGTGAACCAACTGTGTGACCATCGACCTCACCAGGGAGCCCTGGGCAGCTTTCTGCAGGTCTGACACTTTGGTGGTGAAAGATCCAATCAGATCGTGAGACCCGTCGCTGTCGTGATCAGAACAGTCAACCTGTGGGACAAGAGGGGCAGCAGCTGATTGGCCGTTCTTAAAGGCACATGTTCATTGATTGGTTGCTCCTACAATGGGGGAGTGCAATTGGACAAACCTTGAGCTGTCGGTCAAGGTCACAAGAACAGAAGGTCTGCAGGGGAATTGAGAACTTCTTCCAAGATGGATTCAGATTGTTCTTCACCACCTGCACAGAATTATTCACTTTATTATTAGTTGTAAGGGAAATGATGACAGGAATCACTGTTTTCTTATGGCCCTTTGTGCAGCTCCCTTCGTGTTTACAGAAGCTACAGGACACAGGCTGTAAGATCCACAGCTGTCACATCTTTCTACTCATTTGAATTACAATCATGAAGAAGCGGTGGGACAAAGGTAACACAAAGTAAATAATCTAATCGGCGACAAAAATTTTCTTTCTAACCGGATGAAAACTCTACTTCTTGTTGAAGGTCCATATTTAAGATATATTTATCTGATAAAACAGCAGAAAAATCCTGCTTTGATGTGATGTTTGAGTGGATGAACGGTACCTCAGTTCTGTGAACCAGATGCCACTTCCCATCGTCTCCTTGCTTAAAAAATTCCAGGAAAGGATCAGATTTCCCAAACGTATCCTGTAACAGAGAAGATTCAGCTCACTTGAAGGGTGAAAAAATCCATTAAATAATTAGAAGACAAAAAGAAAAAATGGACACCATGAAGGTGGTAGTGTGAATTCTGTGATGTGCCGTGTGTGCTGTGGATAGGAACTATTTCAGAGTGTGTCTTAAGTGATGTGTGCGGTATCTCATGACACCTGATTGTGTGTGTACAGTTGTTTTTAGTTTGTGAAAGTGGGTTGTGAAAATAGTAAAATGAACATGTTTTGTCAATCATATAGTTGTATATAGTTTTACTAAAAAGCACCGGGGGCATTGCCTGCATTTTCATACCAACAGATGTATGTAACTGACATTTTTGTTAAACTTGTAACTGTCTTTTTGACATGTTGTAACTATGCATTCCATCTAATTTCATGTTTTTGGTGAAAAATAATTATATATATATATATAACTTTCTTACTGAGATTCCATGTTTTTGTGGGATTTTGTGCTCACAACTATTAGATCAAATAAGACACAGAAATATAAAAATGTATTCAAAAATGGCTAAAATTCACCAAAAACATACGCACTATACTATTTACAGGTTATAAATGACAACTACAGGATTTCAACAAGAACGTTGAATGTACCTGTGAACATCCTTATAATGTCAGACTTTAGCAGCTTAACAGAGACAATAGTCATTGTTTCAGTGAGGAAGAGGAGCGGCGGCTTCACCTTCTTGTCCAGGTTTTTGGCCTCCAGCTCCAGTTCAATGGCTCTGTTGTCATTAATTTCCTCCGCTGTGACCTACACACAGACAGACACACACACACCACGTTAGTAAATGAAACACACTGGAGGTCATGAACTGTAGTGCAGGTGACATACGGTGATGGAGCCTTTCCCTGCAGGTTTGCCTTTCTTCAGCTGCAGAGGTCGTGTCAGTGTTTTACTGGAAACGATCTGAAACACAAAGAACGTAAAGAAAGAGGTGAGTTTGTGGAAGAGTTCACATCCTGACATTTAACATCCGAGCTGGGCAAAAGCAGGGCTCAGGTGTGGTGTTACCTGTCCCAGGGTTAGCTCCACCCCCCCAAGGTAGTCGTCATCACCGAGGTCAGAGGAAGAGTTGTCAATGTCATAAACCCCAAGCTTCAGGTTCTGGACCGTTTCAAAGTGATAGTCTATTCTGAGGCGCTGACTGAAGGATGGACTGGATGAGTTCTTCACTCGCTCTGTTCGACACAACTGGAAAAAAGCACACACAAAAAAACTCAGCCTCCAAAAAACTCAGCACAAGGTGAAGCATATCAACCCTCAGCTCTCCACAGATGTATTTATCTGGTGACCGGTCATGGTGAGGTCATCACGAAATGCTCATCCTGATTAATGAGTGTGTTTTTCATTACGTGTGAGTGTGTGTACAGTTTAAGATTTACCTCGGTCCATTTGTCAGATCCCGATTTCTGCAACAAGACACAGAGAGGGTCCGACTTCGAGCCCACATCTTTATCCAGCAGGTCTGAACAGGAAACACTCAGCTCCACCTTACTGACACAGTCCGCCATCTGAGGGTCAGAGGTCAAATAGAAGAAGGGTTACTATGGTTAATGAAGCCCAATGCAGACAAGATGACTGAGCAGGTTTTGTGGTTTAACGTTTGTCATTTTTTAATGTGAGCATGTTTTGGAGCATTCTTTTCTATTGCTGAAAGAAAAGTAGTCTTTTTGTGGTATTTTCACATCACTTTCAAAAGCTTGTTGTTGATTCTTTAGCTTTCGTTTCTTTGTGATGCACTTCCACGTCTCCAATAGACATAAGCACTTCTGAATATATGTCAGTTATACAAGTAACACTAAGCCGCGTGAAGTGAATTATACAATGTAACTGTAATGAAACACCTCTGCACGACACCTCAATTAACCATGTTTTTTCCTGTAAAACGTTCTTGATCCGTCTTGATGATGAAACTGAATGGACGTTTTTGGGCAACACTAACCCATAAATCCACACTCTCAACTCAACATCCACCCATCCCCAATCAGAATCGAACCATGTTTACATTCCATCAGTTCTCCTTTTTTGTCACGTTAAAGCACCAATGTGACACAACAGGCTGCTTTTGTTGGCAAGACTGGTGTAGTTGGGACACTTCAGGGTCCTGTGGGGAAAAAAACTGTTTGGCAACAAGGAAAAAAGATGAAATATTCTGGATGGACTGCACTGTTTATAGGTTATTTTAATTTAGACCAATCTTTTTAAAGCAGTAAATCCAGTATAAAAAACTAACCAGAATCAGGCAGAAGTTGTCAACAGACTCAGAACAGGGATGGAGATACTTTATTCCTCAGGTTTTCCTGCAGCCAATAGTCACTCTACTCCATTTGTCTCTTCTTCCTTTACATCTAAACCACTGCAAGAGCTTTAGCGCCCTCCAGAGGCAGGACTGATTGACCCAGTGTAATTTTGGAATAAGTGTTTTAGTTCTCGTGGTATTTGCATGGACAATTTTCCTTAAAATAAAATTTATATTATATCTCCATATTTGACAATGGCAACAGTCGTGGGCTACACACACTTGGCTTTTAACTGAAATTTAAAAAAAAAAGGATTTAGCAAAAATGTTATAGTATTTTCTACTTTCTACACTTTACCATCAGTAGATGAGATTCAAGTCAGTAGATTGAGGTTCAAGTGAGTCATCAATACGAGACAGAGAATCGACTCACTCAGTGAAACGCAAAAAAACGCAGTATATAGACAGCACCTGAACGCAACACGAGAAGGATGAATCAAGAGCCACGTTTTATTATAGAAATATTTTAACAAACATAACACTCATTTACACCGAAATAAGCCGCACAGCAACACAGACAACATTAACCATTCACAGTTAAACTTCAGATTCAATCACTTACTGAACAGTTTGTCCGAATAGGTTGCGACACAACTCTATTTTTATGAGTACAAATGGAGCAAACAGGCAACGCGCGCGCGCACACACACATGAACAGAAACACACACGAACCAGCGGTCTGTAATCACCTTATTGATCCGCTGATCAGGTCGGTTTACTGATCTTTGACGTGATTCTGTCCTATTGTGTCCTAAACTCGGAACAAGACTAGGAAGAGACTGAAGGGAGCGGCTCGCGAACACAGCCGCCTCCCATTGGACCGCACCTCTGTCAATCCCACCAACTACATGAGTACGTCACGCGTTTCTGGCATGACTCCTTCAAAATAAAAGCCCCCTCACGTCAACGGCACACTCGTAGAAGAAGGTGCAGCAGTGCATTCAACTTAGCTCATTCACATGAATTATTGAGCTTTTAGAAGAGAAGATGAAGAGCAACCACCACCACCATCATCATCGCCATCACTAGGAGGTCAAACCAATTGTAATGCTAATTCTCATTTTATGACTTTTCATTCATGTCACAACAAACCAAACAGCTCCAAGTGTGCTTCCGTCCACATGTTTTATTCACATTTTCCATGAGTGCAAATGAACAGCCACACAGGCTCCTCCAGTAGAAGTACTCAAGTAAAAAAGGCTGTGGTATTAGTATCAGTACTAGTATGTATTCATTACTGCAGTAAAAGCAAAGCAGCCCTCACAAATGTCCTCAGAGTGTAAAGGTTTGAAGGATATCTACAGCAGATGTGTGTGTTCAAAGGAAATACAACATGCGGTTAAACCACCGAGCCACAACAGAACAATGACTTCACAGCAGTGTGAAGATCAGTGTACAACATCAGCAACAGAATGCAGACAATATGGCACCTTTTCTCAGCGATCCAGTCTCTATTTATAGTCTGCTTTTAACAGGCCGCACAAGAAAAACCATAGCATTACCTGCTGGTTTCTGAACCGCTCATTTAAAGTTAATAGTTCGCCCATTTGACCAAAAGGAGATGATCTACGGGAGTCTGGAGTCAGTTGTGACCAAAGATTAAATGCAAATTGAGTGACTCTTATTTCCACAGGATTCATCTGTTCCACATATTACCCGGTCAAAAAGACATGAACGTCTTCATTCACACCAACTCCACTTGAATTTAGGACTCATTTTAATATACATTTTTTTCCAATTCATTTTCTGCACCTGCTTTATCCTTCCCGAGGAGGAGCCCATCCCAGATACTCAAGGCTAAAGGCAGGGGTCATCATTCACACAACGGCACATGATCAGAGCAAGATTCAAACCGCTAACCTTCCAGTTATTGGACGACACACTCTACTGCCCGAGCCACTGCTGCACCTGATGTTGACATTTTATTGATTGCTTTGTCGGCTCTGCAGGTTGTGTTTTAGGCCTTTAAGCGCTGCATCATTCTGAGCTCAGTTTGAGATCCTTGGGCGGTGGTCTTCTATTTTTGAATCTTGTCTTAAAACATCCCTTTATTGGACGATGTATCCTTGTTCTGTCTCTGCTGTGTCTTGTTATGCATTACTTCACATACTTTCAGTGTTATATGACTTTGTGTGTCATAAGGTGTAAGTTTGAGTCTGGGTCATGGTCTGATGTCAATCATTTTAAAGGCAAGTGCTGCTGAGAACTGAACTATGCCATTACAGGATATTTTTTCATTCCCCCAACAGACTTTGCAGATTCTACAGGGTGACATGATGTTAAACCTGTTATCCCCTTCAAAATCAATACATGTAACAAACCAAGATATATATACACAGGGTGTCCCATAGATCTCATACTGTACATAAGAAGGATAAATGTTTGACATAAACCATTTTTATTTATACAATATGTTCTATATGACTGCCATTTTGTCGGGAACACATTTCAATGTGTCCTCCACTGCTGAAGAACACTTCTAAGAACATCTGGATTTATGTTTGATGTTTGCAATGGCGTGTAATATCTCTCTCTCTCTCTCTCTCTCTCTCTCTCTCTCTCTCTCTCTCTCTGTGTACTGAAGCTCAGAACTCTCTCTCTCTCTCTCTCTCTCTCTCTGTACTGAAGCTCAGAACTCTCTCTCTCTCTCTCTCTCTCTCTCTCATGGTACTGAAGCTCAGAACTCTCAGGTCCTACATCAGGTTCAGCAGATTCGATGCAAAACACATCATTTGGTTTCACAGGACGGCAAAATGACCACGTTTCAGGCTTTTCTAAAAGAACAGCATTTTGATGTGGAACAAGGAATCAGTGGTAAAAACAGGGAACAGCAGCAGAGTCCAGCATGTTCTCAAATCAGTCAAAATATGAAACTCAGAACAAACAGCAGCTGAGGAACCAAAACAGTTTGAAAGGAAATGACGTACAAGACGCAAGATGATGAAAACTCCAAGAACTAAATGACACAAAACACAAAAGATGAAGGCGGTGTAATGAAAACAACCAGAGTCGAAAGAAACAACAGGATAAAACCATGGAGATGATGATAAAGAAACATGTAAAACAACAGAACTGGACACTGTAGAAAAGGCACCATTTTGTCTTTAGCTCTTTTTCCTGATGTTGGATTATTTGCACTTTGAATTTCATTCTTTTCTTGATCCATCTATTGTTTTAGATTGAATTTCAGGGTTGGAATGGTTTAATAACTAATTTGCCCTCTACAATAAAGGGCAGAGCAGATTGCGCAGGAGGCTGGGGTCCTTTAAGGTGCGGGGGGCACTCCTGAGGACCTTCTACAACTCTGTTGTGGCACCTGCAATGGTGTGTCTATGATGTGGTCTGCTGGGGGAGCAGCGTTACAGCAGCTGACAGGAAGAGACTGGACAAACTGATAGAGGACAGCTCTGTCCTGGGATGCCCTCTGGAACCTGTGGAGGAGGAGGTTGACAACCAAGCTGGCCTCCATCTTGGTCAGATTCTGACCCCCTCAAAGACACGCTGACTGCACTGAGGAGTTCCTTTAGTGACAGACTGAGACACCCCAAGTGTGTGAAAGAGAGGTATCGCAGGTTGTTTCTTCCTGCAGCTGTCGTAATAGAACCTGATTGGAACAGAGTCTGTTTGCATTTATATGTTTGTTGTGTTTAATTGTATGCTGCTGTAATTGGAAATTTCTCCAAGTGGGATTAATAAAGGAATCTTATCTATTAGTAATATCATTATATTAGTATCATGACATTTAGTTTGTATTGTAAACACAGCTTGTAGAAACATCCTTCAACAGATCAATTTAAGACATCTCCACTCAAAAAACATCTCAGAACCTGGGCGTCATCTATTTTACTGCCGCAAGGAAGTTGAGCCGGTACATCTAGCGTCAACAGAAACATATTTCTATGTGAACACCTGATAAGAACCGGGATCACACTCCATCCCCCGGATACTGACACACACAGGAACACACTCAGCATCGGGAAACATTTTAGGAGGTCATTGGGAACTCCCTGTGATTAAAACCAGTTTTGTTCATTTAGCGCCAAGTTTTACTTTGAAGGCCACACATGCAAACAGGAAGCGAAGTGCTGCATTAAAACATCCACGGTCTGAGTCAGCAGAGAACCATAACGGTAACAGAAGACAGTGAATGCATCCTGCAGGAAAGAACACACAAACCGCTCTCATGCCGGATATCACATTAACACCTGTTCTGGGTCACTCACCTGTTAGTCCCGCCTTCTGTTTGTCTGTCTGTCTGTCTATTGGTCGACACGTAAATGATTGGCAGCTCGTTTTCATGCGATTCACATCTCTCCAACAGATCAGAAGCTTTTCTTCAGCACACAAACATTGTCACCTCATCATCACACACACTTTTATTTGTTCTCACGATTAAACACAGAAAGCACAAAAAACAATTAAAATTCAAGTCTTTTTCTGCATCCTGTTTGAAATGGAGCAGATGAAGGAAACTATTGTATCTGCCTCCAACATAGCTCACATCACTTCAGACGTCAGATATTTATCAGTACAATTGTAAAAAAAAGACTAATGCATCTGATGTTTAATTCAACGTTAACCCTGAATTGTTTCCACAGCCCATCAACAGTCCAATCAGAATCTCAAAACCTGTTTACCCCTTCAAAATCATTATATGTAAAATCCAAAACTATATATGTATATATATATATATATATAGATATATATCACATAGTTGTTGGCAGCATAGTCAGCAAAGGACATCTCATATCACTTCAGATATCAGAGTAAATGTCATATTTTTCAATACAATTGTAAAAATATGGTTCCAATGCATCTGACCTGATGTCTGATACTTAATTCAACCTTAACCCTGAGCTGTTTCCACAGCCCATCCACGGTCCAATCAGAATCTCAAAACCACATGCATCCAGCTCCTTCGTCTGAAACTCGTCCAATCAGAGGAAACGTCCATTTGGGTAGGAAAAGATACTGCCCATGAACTGTAGACAATAAGGTGGAGAACGGAAACCAAGTACCTTCACTGTGATTCTGCGTACATCATCCAATAACACTGGACTCAACACTGTAACACGTACAGGCAAAGTGATATCTAACAATCTGAAAACAACCTAATTCCAGGAAAACCAGTATACAGAACACATATTAATACTTACCATAGCAGCTTCATAAAGAAGCAGAAGAATGTGACTTAAGAAATCAGTTCATACATGTTGGGTTTTATTACGTGTTAAAGGTCTATAATAATGGTGCTATAGGCATGTTGACAAAAAATTACCTTTTAAAAGAACAATGTGACGACTTTATCTTGAGCTCTGTTGTACTTTTTTTTTTTTTTACATAGATCAACCAAATAACCAACACTTCTGACAATGCCCAGCTTTGTTTTGTTTGCACATTTTCCAAAAATCATGAATCTAGATGATCCTTTTGGTCTTTAGTGTCATTAGGGAATCTATTGGTCCACTTCCTATTAGTAACTCTTGTGTCCTTTCCTGTCTTCGCACAAGCTGGTATAAAATAGACAAAAAACTGCTTAAGTGGTTTAGGTGATCAGGAATATCAGCACAACACACAATTAACTGCTGAAAGTTAGTCAATAATTGTCCTTTTCTGTACGAAAACTACAATGTTTATTGATCATTTATTACACCACTAGAAATGAGCCACTTTTAACCCCAAACAAACTGTCATAACAATAACATCCCAAACTCCCAATAATGATCCACATTGACCACAGATGATCTGGTGTTAACTGGCAGCTCACATCATGAACCACAACAACACTTCCAACACCCACTGGCAGGCAGTTTTCCTCTGATTGGACATGCGTTGTATTCATGTTCACTGTGTGGAGACAAACATCCTTCAACATTAAGACTCAAGGACAGAAACACATCTTGTTTTGAGGTCAGACAATGAGAAGCAGAGCTGATCACATGATCACAGGTAAGCAGGAGTGTGTCAGATCTTCCTTTTATTAACCAATGCAAAAAGGAGACTCCACATCAGATGTACGAGGTGATATCATCATACAGAAGGTCAGGTCAACATGATCAAAAACACAGACAGCAAAAACATAATTAACTAAAAAAAAAACACTACAGGCTTCATCTCAGAGCACTACAGTCAAAACACCTACTGAGCATGTGCAGTAAGGGGGGGTTGGGGGAGGGAAAGGGGAGGAGTCCAAACAGCAATATTGGGAAAATTGCGAGGAAAAAGAAACAGGCATCCCAAAGTCAATATTTACACAGTAAAATGTCAGTCAGCAATGTCTCCACCCCACCCCCTCAATGCAAGACGTTACCATAGCAACAGAGAATTATCCACATTTCACTATGGCAACATGGCTTTGTAGAACAGCAAGAGTCAACAGAGGATGTTAATATTTCACCATAGCAACAGAGCACATCAGCTCATCTATATAACTACAATAGCAACAGAGCATATAAAGATTTTCCATAGCAACAGATTCTAGGTTTTACCATCGTGACCGATTTAACCAGAGCCGAAAGAGCATGGAGAAGTTTTATCATGGCAACAGAGAATTTCATTTTACCACAACAGAGCAACAGAGCATTGACATGTCCAACAGAGCAATGACATTCATTTGATCAACAATTTGTAAATGAATGGACATTTGCATTGCCTTAACTGCAACAGGGCATGTAAGAGTTTTCATAGCAACAGAATTTACCATAGCAACAGAACATCCACTTTTGATGACTGTAACCAACTTGAACTTTTCCTTATTTTACTGTAGCAACAGAACACGTGCACGTTAAACATGAGCAGCACACACAGCGGCAACAGTTTGTCAGCTTCATTGAAATCAACATATTATCATAGAAACAAAGCAAGTGAGCATGTTCCAGCTTGGGACATGATTGTGTTGTCAGGGAAATAATATATAAAAGAAGAAACACCCAATCATGATCATTATCTCAATCCGTGTAGTCACGATTATTGTTCTTTGTGTTGCCACAGTTGGTAGAGTTGCTGGAAATAAAGACTGAATCTGATTGGTCCTACTCGCTAAAGGGGCTGGACATGTCCGACTTTGGAAACACAGGAAGAGGAGGTTTACAAATTTACCATCAGTGTGACCTATGTGCTAATAGTACAATTCCAGACTCGTGAGGTTTCAGTTTGGACTCTTGATCCATGTTAGTCCATCTGGGGTGGGATTAACCTAAGAAGATTTTGACTTTGCGTGCACCAATGGGGCGATCATTGAGGTCCATGACGGCAGCTGTGGCCTCCTCATGGCTTTGGAAAGCCACCATGGCCTCACCGGTTGGCATTCCTTTCTCACTGAACTGCAGGCAGACGGAGCCCGGCAACACCTGGTAACCATAGAAGAAGTCCAAGATCTCATCCACAGTCACTGTGAATGGCATGTTCTGGAGCTTGACAACTGTGGGTGCAGCTCCCCCACGTTGACTGCTGGGGTTGCTGGGCCCTACGGGGGCCGGCTGGCTACGTAGTCCATCAGCAACCGGACTGAACACTGGCTGTCCACTTGCAGCTCCGCCCCCTGGGCGGCCTTGGCTGCTGTTGGCTCCTCCTCCTCGATTCTGTCCTCCTCCACCCGTTTTCCTGGTTGGACTTTCAAATGGCACCAAGCCTCTCAGCCCATCTTGGCCAAAGGGTGCTCCTCCTGGAGCACCAGGTCGGAATCCAGGAGGCTCCAGAATCGGAGCTCCTGGAAGACCAGCAACTAGTGGAGGAGCCACCCCCAGATTTATGTCACCAAGGCCTGTGGCCAGTGGAGGGAGAGGAGGAGGACCAGCTAGTCCATTGCCTGGAGCTGAAAACGGTGTCACAAAGGGGGCACTGTTTATGTTACCCATGGTATTTCTGAGAAAGCCGTAGTCCTCCCCAGTTATTCCAGCAAACGGCGGGATTTGGGGCGGCAGGGGGCCTGGCTGGGATGTCTGGTGTTGGCTTTGATTCTGTTGATTTTGATTCTGGTTGCGTTGGCCACGCTTGTTCTGAGGAGGAGGATTTCTCTCAATTTCTGTCATCTGATCAAAGGTGACAAGGTGGACAAAAGCATCACGGCCATTCAATTTCTGGCGGTGTAGTCTTTCAGCTTTGCGGCCATCTTCCTCACTTCGCAACTGAAAAATGGCTTGCCCTAAACCGTTACCATGACTATCTGTCAGGACTTTTAGGCTGTCCTCATAAAGTCCCACCCCCTCCAAGAAGGCACGCACATCCTTCTTGGAAATATTGTAAGGGATGTTAGTGATATGTGCACAATTCCGTGGAGCTTTGGAGCCATCTGGGTTTTTTCCATCACTTTGCGCTGCCTCACGTTTTCGAATGGCGTCAATTTTCTCGAGCATTCCCTTGCGGCTGATTGGATGGACCTGGATGAAGCGGGTGCCCATGTACTGCATGTGGGCACCCAGAGCAATCTTGTGATCTTGTTCTGTTTTAAACTCAAGAAAGCCTTCCCCGGTGGCTCGCCCATTAGGTCCATAGGCGATGTAGATGCTGTCCTCCACCATGGCTAAGTTCTGGAAGAAGTCCTTTATCTGCTTCTTGTCTACTTCATAGGGGAGGCCCTTAAGATAGACACAGTACTCCTGCCGGTGAGGAGATCTGGACCTGCCACGCTGATCCCTGCCTCCTGGCACGGAGCCAGTGTGACCTCGCCGATGCTGCTGGTCATGTACTTCATTGGGCATTGATTTGCTGTTATGGGAAACATGAACAGGGGTGCCGTCACTGACACTGGCCCATTGCCGCTCAGAACCTGGAGTGATCTCAATAAACCGCTGCCCCAGCATGATACCTCCTCGTTTTAAAGTTTCAAAGCTATCCTGAGGAGAGAAGAACTTGACCATTGCTCTTCCTGATGGCCGACCCTGTAGATCCCTCAGTAGGCGAACCGACTCAACCCCCATACCCCTGAAGAAGTCCCGGATCTCAATCTCTGAGCAGGAGAATGGTAAATTCTGAAGGTGGACATAGAGGTCGTCTGGATTGACTGGGGCAACAGCAGCAGCGGCTTTCATATGGGCCTGTAGGCCAAGTGAGGCCAGAGGGGAGAGATGATTGAAGAGCATGGGGTTTGGGGTTCCTAGAGGGAGGCCAGAGCCAAGCCCTGCAGGGGGAGGAAGGGAAGGATTGAAAGGAGGCAGGGACGACATATGGGGTAGGTGCGACATCGGTGGCACTGGAGGACCCTGGGACAATGGGGACACTGTGGGAACAGGGGGTAAGGAAGACACTGGAGGTGGAACTGGAATGGTGGGAAGGGTTGGCATAGGGGGCATGGAAGGCATGCTGGGAAGTGGAGGAATGGGTGGAGGCCCTGCATTGAGTGACGCCAATGCCGTAGTGATCGTGGGGGCAGAACTGTAACTGTTTGGGAAGCTAGGAACCACATTGGCCAGACTAGCTACTGCCTTGTTACTTGGTGGCTCCTGAGATGAACTTGCTGCTGTCACTGAAGCTGGTGTGTTGAAGCCTTGGTTTCCATGACTACTGCTCCTTCCAGCTGATGGCTGCACTGTAGGTATGGGAGCAGCAACTGACTGCCTGTTGGTGTTTCCTGCAGGAGAGGCTGTTGCTTCTACAGCACCAGCCCCTGCTTCGAACCGACGGCGGCTCAGCTCAATCATATTTTGCATTTCTGTCTTGCTACTGAGCAACAGTGACACTTTGGATCCCTTGATGGACCCGCCTGTACGCATCATCCCGAGTCGAGCATCTTCATCTGTTGCGAAGACAATAAATGCCTCACCATGCTCTCCCCCAACGATGTGAACTCCCCCGTCAGGGATGGTGAGGCCGGAGAAGAAGTGTCTGATGTCCATGGTGCCGGCCACTATCGGCAGACCCTGCAGCCTGATGACTACTGCCATAATGACTGCTAAACAACAGGCCTACAACCTGGGGAAAGAGCAACACCACCGTCAGATAGAGCAGACAGAGGAAGACCAGTGGTTTACAGATGTCTCCTCAGAAAAATGATGAGCTTGCAGTTTAGCGTTTTTCAAATCAGATCATAAGTTGGGCAGTTAACTCTACCTTTAAGGGGACCACGTAAATTATGTGAGTTTACTGAATCTTTATTCACAAGACAGAAAAAAAATGTACCACTGGACAATCTTATTATTTCTGTTTGAATGTAAACAGCCCAATCATAAATAGAGGTCATCGTCACTTTTGAGGACTGACATCTGAGAACCATTTGGATATTGGAACTGTACTGTGAGAAGGCACAAAAAAGCAAAAAATATTATAGTACGTTGAATAAACTAATGTCAGCTCTTTAAAAACCACAGGATCATGCTGCCCATCAGACCTTTGGAACCAAACAGATGCAATCTCAACAGTTAATGCATTACTCTTCAATCGACAGCTGAACCAGGAAAAGTGAATGAAGAAAGGGCATGTTAATTTCAACATTTCAAGAAAATAAACAAGATCCTAGCAGTAGCACAGGAGAGACAGAAAAAGCACAGAAGAAAAACACTTTAGACCCCTACCATGATGGAGGTACCTTAAACATTCTCTTTATGAACTTTGTGTTTCAACAACTGAATCTACAACAATACACAAAAATCCTGATGCAATGGTTGGTAAAGATTTCAGACCTCAGTGTGCTTCATATAATAATGCCACCATCAGTGACTGTGGGGTAGCAGTGCTTTACCCTTTCCACCAAATGGAATCTAATGATGGTTTTAGTTGCCACCTCAAGTGAGTATAAACATCTGAATACAGCAGATTTGATACCACCCTGTTCAAATGTTCTTTTTTTGGATAAGATGAGAGTATTTATTTTTACATGGTACTTACAAATTATAGATCCCATCTGGATAGCTCAGTTGGTAAGGTACCGGGCTGGTGCATAGGGGACCCAGGTTCAATCCCCGCTATGAGTGTCCAGTGGGTTGCGTCAAGAAGGGCATCCAACGTAAAAATTTCTGCCACATCAAATATGTGAATTGGATTTGCTGTGGCAATCCCGGAAAGGAAAAGCCAAAAGAAATTATCACTTACAAATTATAGATGCTCTTATTAGTCACAATAGTCCCATTCCCGGCCCATGGTGCAAGTAGTTACTGGTTCCAGTACAGTGTGGATTCCACTCTGGAACCAATTCTGCTTCACAGAGATGGGTCTTTGGCTGTCAAAATAACTGGCCTGATATTGAGCCCTCGATATACCTTGGTGCAAAAGGGGCACTGGTATTTTGGTTATATTGTTTGCCTCAACTGCTGTTGGAATTACTGATATCTGAAATCTTTAAACTCTGCATTTTCACATCTGTAAAATACTGTGTGATCCTGTTCAGTGATACCTTTACTACATGCAGTCTACCATGCAAATTCTGCTTCATTTAGACTATTTCGTGCAACTGTACACCTACATCATGCAAAATGTAACTCACCAGAGAACCTAAGCACCTAAGCAGTGTGTATAGTTTACTTAATAATAGACAGAAGATTGTGTCAGATTCCAAAACCTAATGACAACAAATCTATTGGAATTTGACACAGTCAAATTTCAACAGAATTTGAGGTACACGGATATTCAATTCCTACAAGTGTTTGGTTGTGTTCTGCAGCACTCAGGTTTAATTTAGCTTTATTTTAACTGTTATTTGTTCATAAAAATGCCAGAAGAACAAGCGCAAGAAAATCTGGCATCATGAACACAGATGGCATCTGCAGTTATACCCGATGGAAAGACACTGCACAACTGCCCAACACCTTAACTGTCCTGACAAGTGGAAGGACAAGTTAAAACAGGACAGTATCCAACAGAATGCCTTTTAGCAAAGAGCAAGCAAACACCCCTAAACCAACGGACAGCTCCAGAAATACACATATTTCAATATGTGGAAACAACACTGGAACGAGCTGAAACCATTAGGAATATCCCATAAACCAGCTGAAAATATCATGGCACAACTCAGAAACTGCCTAAAACACCTCAGCACAGTACAAAAACCAGCTGAAAAACTTGAGCAGAACCAAGGCATCAATAAAAAACGCCCAATAAAGACCCATGATTGACCTTGGATCACCCTGCAAAAACATGAAACACTCGGGTAGAACAGGAAAAACCACCCGAAAACACTGCCAAGGAACAATCTAGTAATCAACTGAAAAAAAAAAAACTTGGACCACCCCAGCAACCAGCTGAAAAGCTTAAAAATCACCTGGCATTGAGATGGCCATACCATGCAAAAATCAGTAACTTTAAGGTCAGTCAGCAAGCATCTCTCAGCAGCACTAAAACAGCAAAGAACAGAGCAGCAACATGTACATCAGCAAAATCATCAAAACATCTTTAAGATGTCAACCCAAGACACAAGGGAAAAACATCAACAGAGTCTGTGTTGATCACAGCAGTGACGGCTGCTTAATCATCCAACTAAAGCAACATTAACAAACCTGAGTACGATTTATATCGTATCAACCATAGAAACATAAACGTCATATCAAGAGGGTGGCCATTAGCATTATATTGATCACAGCACCATTGGCATCATATTAACCAGTGCAAATTTAGCATCATACCAATGAGAGCAACGATAGCGTAACGTCAACCAGAGCAACAATAGTGTTGTATCAACCAGAGCAACATTAGTATATTGACCACGGCAACATTAAGATTAAATCAACCAAAGCAACAAGTCAACATCAGCACCAAAGGCAGCAGCTGCTCAATAAAGAAAGCAAAGAAAGCAGTGCAATTTAGATGAGCAGCATCGGGGTACAACATCCCTTTTCATTTTAGGTCACAGCATTTGATTAGAAATTCCTCAGTCAACTTTTACTTCCCTTGATAGTGTTAAATTTTACAGTTACCAAACAACACCAATAACTGACGTTGGCTCTCATGTCTTGGCACAGCGTGGAGTTTCAACAATAAATAAAACAACATCAAAAAACCATCCGATCAAAACTGAAACATCAAATCAGAGCTGAAACGTGTCAAATATTCTCACAGATTTACAAAGGAAACACGTAACAAAAACTAACACAGATCACAGCAGAAATGTGAAAAACCTGTCATCAGCTACAGCTGAGACATGTCAAGAACCTCCCACAGATCACTGCTGAAATGTAAAAAGAAACTCAGGTCAGAGGTCACGTGATGTATTCGTGATAAACTGGACAACAGCACGGTCTCCGGTGACAACATGAACAC
>JAPTHA010000023.1:24581287-24591521 GCA_029814585.1 Gymnapogon annona | reverse complement strand
TCTTCCACTTGGGTCCCTCTCGTTCACACACATGTACTCTGTCTTGCTACGGCTAACCTTCATTCCCCTCCTTTCCAAGGCAAACCTCCACCTCCCCAGTTTCTCTTCTACCTGTTCCCTGTTCTCACTACAGATCAAGAGAACGTGTTATAAAGGCTACAGATATTTAGAAAGCAATAGGACTTATGACTACGACCTTATCACAACCATGATCACCGTAACCCGCACTCTCTTCTGCAAGATTCGGAAATGGGCATGGTCTGAGGTCAACCAATCAGCAATGTTTATTATTTATTTATTATTTATATATGCTATTTACTTTATAGAGACTGGCTGGGTATCTCAGTTGGTAAGGCACCGGGCTGGTGCATAGGGGACCCATATTTCATTCCCGGTACAAGTGTCCAGTGGCTTGTGTTAGGAAGGGCATCCGACATAAAAACTCCTGCTGAATCAAATTTGCTAATTGGATTCGCTGTGGCGACCTTGGAAAGGAAAAAGCCTAAAGAAATCATCATTTAGTTCATAGAGAACTAAAAAAGACCCTGCCTGCGAGTAGGAGCTAAAAAAGTTCTCCGAACTATGGTCATAGTTTGTAGTTCCTATGCAACTGGAATGCATGAAACAAGGTTCTAAGAACTAAAAAGTTTCTAAGAGCTACAAAAGGTTCCTACAGTGAGAAAGCGCCTATTATCATTTTGATATCACATTCTGTGCTTATCTCTGATTGGCTGCAGGATGACAGCAGACTGAGTTCAGCACTAGTCAGTGCTTTCCGCCGTCTTGACTTCGACCTATCAGTGGAGGCTCAGGTCTACCTGTCTAGGTGAGGAGCAGTTTCACAGTGGCTAGAAACATCACTGTACTTTTACTGCACTGAAAAAGTTCAATCACTTTTTACACGTGACGACTTAAACCACATATGGCGCAGAAGTGGGTCATCTGCATCATGTGTTCAACCTGTTTTACTGACTGTGTTTTCTGTATTTCTGTGTGGTTGCTCTTTGGTCACAGGCGGATGGATCTGTCTGAGGAGGCAGTATCTCTGTCCTCCCCCCTCCGTGTGGTGTTGTCTGGCTGCACAGCATGTGTTGCTCACATCAGTGGTGGCATCATACATATGGCTAACCTGGGCGACAGCCGGGCTGTGCTTGGCGTTCAGGATGCCAAAGGCCTTTGGTCAGCAGTCAGCCTCACCAATGACCACAATGCCCAGAACCTTGATGAGCTACAGAGGATCCTGGGAGAACATCCACCATCTGAACAACGCACAGTGATCCGCCATGAGCGGCTGCTGGGTCAGTTGCTGCCATTCAGGGCCTTTGGTGATGTTCGCTTCAAGTGGAGCGTGGAGATGCTAAACCGAGTGTACGAGACACGCCATGACACCCTATCAGCACTTGGTGAAGTGTTACGCACACATCCGCCACATTACCTGACCCCGCCTTACCTGAGTGCGCAGCCTGAGGTCACATTCCATCGCATCACACCTGCAGACAAGTTCCTAGTACTGGCGACTGATGGATTGTGGGAAGTTATGCACCGGCAGAGGGTCATCCAGCTGGTGGCACAACAGCTGACAGGTCAGGGTCTGGTCTGTAATGCAGAAAAAGAAAAGTGTTCGAGATTTGAGCGTGGAAGATCCATGTGTGCATGTTGGTGTTGAATTAAGTCATTAACAATGGAACTTTTTATCCCTGCTCCATTTGTTTCGAGTGATAATCGTTTCAACGAAGCACAGAACAATGGTTAGGTGATGGCAGAGGCTTCATTCATGTAAGACTGAATTATGATCAGAAAACAGCAAAGGTCAATGTCTGTTGAACTTTTAGTACTTGACATATCAATCAGTTAATCTATCGATCAATTTTTATTTGTCAATTCACCATATAACACACAGAGAATCGAAATGACGTTTCCCTCTGAGGTGTTAGCTGATGTTAACCATCTTCTCTTTGCTGACAAATTAAATCATCTTATTTATCTCCCTCATTCAAATAAAGAGAGGGATAGTTACCGTCATCTGGTGACACAGAGCCACATATCTGAATATGGGGAGGTTCCACTGTTCACTGACCTCCACTCTCCCCATTCAGGGCTTCAGCAGCGGAGACCCTTATTTCCTGGTACAGGCATGACGTTGGGTGGCCTGCAGCACCTCCTGTTGGAGAGGAAGGGTCATGCGCTGTCAGTGCTGGAGGACCAGAATGTTGCTACCCACCTGCTCCGTCATGCCCTGGGGGATGATGGGTACGGAGCTGTGGCCCCAAATCGCCTGGCCAAGATGCTGAGTTTGCCGAGTGACCTGGCTCGCAGGTATCGCGATGACATCACCATCATCGTCATCCACCTGAATGAGCCCAACATGTGACTTAACTACTAGAACCACATTGAACCAAAAATACTGAAAATGTCCAGGATGAATTAGTAGAGTTGTACAAGGTGCATAATGCCATGTCCTAGACTGTGAGGACAAGTACAAGGTTTCGTAACATGAATCAGATTCAGTTTACGCCAAGTGTCTATTTTTATGTGTAGACTGGACATAGTCACAAAGGACATGAGCCCATGTGCCAGTGTTGGCTGAGAGTCAAAGGTCAAACACATTATTAAACAGTGCTTTTAACTTTTGGCCTTTACACATAAGACTCCCCAGGACTCCCCGAATGGATCATTCTATCATGTTGGTGACGAACGACTGAAAACAACAACTGTATTCAATCAATCAATCAAATGTTATTTATATAGCCCTTAATCACACAACAAATGATAAATGAATGACAAAAGTGTTATGAAGTGATGGTTCTCCCATGTAACAAAGTGTAGAGGCATGACTCATCCTTGTAAAGATGAAGCCTGTGGATGGTAAACTTTCATATCTGCTGGTGGAGAATGCATATTACAAAATATTCAGAGAAGCCAATAATAAATATATTACAAAATAATACTTACATCTACTCACAAATATCTTCTTGTGACCTAATGACATGAGAACATTACATTACCTTTTTAATGTATTTTGTGGTTCAATAACACTATTTTTTGTACAGGTTTAAATTTTCCCTGCCATCTTTCAATACCGAAGTGTATTGTGGGATACTGTAACTACTGTACAGCAGTGCCCGGCACTTTTGGCTTCACATGCAAGTTATAAAAATCATAAGTATACTGTATACATAAACAATATACAATAACAATAAGGTACCAATGCTAATGGATTGGTAGCTAAGCAGGGATTAAAGTATTAAAGTTTATTTGAGAAAATGAGTAAAGAATTTGCACGTGATTATTGTTGTGCTACCATGCTAGACTGCATATAATAAATAAACTATTACTTGTCTTGTATCCATGCACTCTAGTATCAACTTGTGTTCTAGTGGAACAAAGGGCAAGTTAGATTTTGATATCAAAAAGATGAAGAATGATCACAGTCTTGTGTTTTTTTGGCCTATGGTTTAGTTACATCTTAATCGGTGCACATAGAAAAACTTCAAACTGTCACTGTCTCACAAAGCCATCATTTTGTTTGCCAATGTCAAGGTTTCACTTATCTATTTTCTTGTACTACGTATGATCAGGTGGTGGAATAATCGTCCAGTCTGTAGATGTTAGAGGCCATCAGAGAGGTCGTCTGGCTGTTTATTCAATGGCCTGAGCCATAAATTCCTTAGACCCTTTGGACGCCACTCACACTCATCAGACTCTAACTTCAGTCAAGTCATCTTTGGATTCGTCGGATATTTAAATGCATTTCCACTGACGGCCACTAGATGGCGCCTCTACTACCTTATCAATTTTAACAGCCTCCTCGGACTGGGAAAAAAAAATTCATTGAAGAAACAACCAAAGCAGAGGCTCTGTGATTGAACGTTTGCTGCTGAGGTGCATCTTTGCAATAGTGGTCTAACAGCTTTTGCTTGTGCGTTCTTTGACTGCGGTAAAGCTCAGCTCAGCTCAATTTATGACCTTATGACTATACTGAATGACCTAGTGCCCCAGGGCTGAACTTTTTTTACAGTGTTTCTGAAATATAGACCATCCAGCCAGGTGCTGAAGGTGCACAAATCACAAAAAGGGTCCCTTTGGTATGGTCACATTTTTATCTGTTAGAAGCATTTTCTGTACAGAACTGAGCTGAGTCCCATCCTCCTGCAACGAGAGGATGTTTATATCTGTGTATCATCCGGGTTGAGCAGAGTCATGCATTCTTTCCATTACCCTCATCAAATCAATGTTCAACAGTGCTCACCCTCCTCCTCTTCCTCCTCCACCTAATGTACAGAGACACACTTAGGCTGTGTGTGCAACTGATCAATACAGTGATGGGATCTGAACTGTAAAAACCGGGACACACTGTCTCACTGGCTGTCTGTGATGTGTTTTAACACAAAATTCTGCTTCTCTTGTTGAATTTTTTCCCCTGCCCTGAATTCTGCCTGTCAGGCTCAATGCTCAGTAGTGACATTTAAGCGCAAAGTAAATCCACGAATTATGGTTTCTTGTTTGATTCAATTGGTTTTCCTCCGACTGTATGTTCTGTTTTCAGTCCTGGACCCGGTCTAAGATGAGTCCTTCTGTCCTGGTCCGTGTCTATACCTGGATATGGGTCGCTGAAGATTGTTTGCTCAGTGAAGTTGATATGAAAATTCAATAACTGATTACAGAACATTGATTTAGATGCCAGAGGAGCCTCAAAAATCTCAACTTCATCTTATTTCATTTTTTGATCAGCGCGCTGTAATCTTGTTGGTAAGTCACTCTTTTTTGAGGCTTTAAACCCAGCATTAAAACTGGTTTGGGAGGATAATTTGTGTCTGGACCAGAGGTCAACACATATAAGAGGCCCTCTTACATATGTTTGCCTGTGCACTTCCATAGGGTGAAGGTGCCTGACAGTCTGAACTTGGGGTAAATGGCTGATAAACTCTTGGCCTGCTTTCTGTCACCCACATAAAAGTGCCTGTTGGCATGTGATTCAGTTGTTATGACGACCCATGTATAAACAACCTGTGCAAAGACCACCATCCACTGCCGCAACAGTAAACATTTGGGAGGAGACGCCGCTGCTGAGGAGAGACATAAAAAAAAAAAAAGAGCGAAGACAAACAGCAGAGAATCACCATGTCCATAAAAAAAGACACAGTAGCTCTGGGTCTCTGAAGATGATAATCTGACAAGTCAGCTGTAAAAAACAAAAATCCCTTGAGTTTGAGAAATTGGGCTAATTTTTAATGAGCAATTTGAAAAATTACTCATTTTTAATTATCGAATGCTTAAATTCAGATGATTTATTTATTCTGTAAAAAGATCACTTTCTTTTGGTTGTCTGTTAAGAGTCATATCGTCTTTACTTGGTTAATAAAGAGTCAAAAGAATGAAATAACATGCAAAATGCCTGCAGTGTAACTCAAATTGAAAGTTATTTTATTGGTTTGCCTTTCATTGAAATGCTTTGAGCAACTATGTTCACAACCTCTGTATATATTTAATAGACTGGTCTGAGACGCTAGTTCAGTTCCGTTTGGCGTGCTATACAAAGAAGAAAGTTATTTTCCCGTATTCATGTCTCACAATGAATAATTTAACGTAACTACTGGGGAAACAAATACGCTGTAGCTTTTTATTTCACCAGATGAAGTTGGAAAATGTCTCCTTTTCAACAGCAAGAGTTAGGATGTTATACAAATACATTAGTAAACCAGTCATCATCAGTTAAAATATGTATTTTTAAGAAATTCAGTCTTTATTAACTGTGAATTCATGGTCCCGAGCAGTTACAACATTTTTTTCAAATCCAAAATCTTGACTGTTCCTGGTTCTCAGTACATGAAATGTTTGTAAATGAACAGTGAATGCTTAATTAGCTTAATTTGTGAATTGTGCTACGTTCCGCGCTTGTCGTCCGTACACACATCGCTCCGACTCCATCTCATCTCCTCTCAGCCAATGAGAAGCAATGGTTGAGCGAGCAACACCATGATGGAGACGATTATGAAAAGATTGCCGTTGCATAGAATTTGGGTTTTAATCAGCATCTCATGGACAAACCTGTTGGACTGTTCCTTTAAGACTTTATTCTGACCTGGGGACAGAAAATATGGAAATGTCTTTTTAATCATCGTGAGGATTAAGTCTCTAAATATTCAAACAAGTCATTACAGTCCATCTGTCTGTTGCCGTGACAAATACAGGACTGTTGACATCAGCATCCTGGAAACAGTGCATTTGTGTCTTCAGAGGACGGCCAGGTCATGGCAGCTCTTGGACCTGACTTTGACCGCCATCCGCTGGTTGTTCCGTGCCACCAGTCGGTCCAGGAAACGCCGTGCTTTTTGGGTGAGGCTTTCTTTGCGTTTGTAGACAGAGTGGCGGCGCTGGACTGCCTTGCTGCTGCCCTCACGTCGAAGGCGGAGCTGCCTGACCACGCCCTCAAACAGCTCTGTCACGTTGTGCTGCAAGGATGCAGAGGTTTCGATGAACTTGCAATCGAAGACAACTGCACAAGCTCGGCCTTCTGGGAAAACAGACCAAACACACCTCGTCAGTCCAAACTCTACATGCATTCACTCTTTAACACAAAGATCAAATGTTTCAGCACGGTTTTTTTTTAATAATCTCTGAACATACTGAAATATATGACAGGAATATATGACGAGTTAAACAGAAAGGTCATCGGGGATTTAGGAACATACTGCACTCGTAAAAACCTCACGAATCTCAGACGAGGGTTAAATGAAACATGTTACGCCAAATGATAAGAATCATGGAATTTAATCCAGCCCAATATCCCAGAGATTTCCTGTCCTTAAGCTCTTGGTTCAACTCCCCCCAAAATGTTAGAAATCTCTTGAAGAACCAAAAAGGTGGACCGTTCTGCAGGATGGACTCAAAGCAAAAAGATGAATAATGTATGTAAAGCATGTAGTGTGTGCATGCACACAGAGCAAGATCAAAATGTTGATTATCGAGGATTGTTGATGTTGCATTGCTTATATTTGTTGTGAAAGGTTGGAAAAGATGTAAAAGATGATTATTTGTCGTTTGGGTACATGAGAAAAATGTGTTTTTGGGACACAAATCAGGAGGTAAAAACAATCAAACCCACTAAAGTAGTGAAGTGTTGAATATAAAGTAGAAAACTAAACAATATAAAACAAAACATAAATATCTGTGTTTTGTCATCTAATAAATAATAATAATCATTGTATCTGTCAGACCAATGAAAAATATTGGAATATGTATTTTTGCATTTTATTTAAAACGTTTTAAAGAATGAAAATACAGTTACATACTTTCAAAACAAGACAATAATAATCAACAGACAAACACACGGACAGAAAAAAATAAAAAATACAATACTGGAATATTTGAGAATGTTTTGGTAAACTCTTTAAGACCTTTCATCTGCAGCATAGCAAAAAGTGTGACCACATTGCAAATAGACTTGTCCATATATTTAATGGAACTCCCGAAAAATAACAAACATCAAGATCACAACTGTGTAGCAGAATATCAGAAACTTTCAGAATATCAGCAACTTCTTTTCAACAGTTTGAAATATCTGACAATCTTTCAAACAAATGTGAAAAAGTGCATGTGGCCCCTCCCCCCACAACCCAACGATTGCAGTTGGTTCTGCTCCACTGTGCTAAAATGCACAGCAGTATTTACAAATTTTCCAGATTGTTTACAAAGATTTAACTGTACAATGAAAGAAAATACATTGCAATTTTGTTTATTGTGTATGTGGCGTTTTTAAGACCATTGAATGACGGATTTACGGATTAATTGTCATTTTTAAGGATAATTAAGTCCTTAATTTTGGATAGAACAGATCAAGTCACCGGGCTGGTGCGTACGGGACCTGGGTTTGATTCCCAGGGTGAGCGTCCAGTGGGTTGGGTCAGGAAGGGCATCCGATGTAAAATTGCCAAATCAAATATGCAAATTGGATTCTCTGTGGTGACATAGGAAGGGAAAAAGCCAAAAGAAATCATCATTATTACAACCTCTAACATTATAAATAATAAGCAAAAGGTTCCTTAGCAGCTGAGACGGGCCAATTAGTTTCAACAGAACTTGGTCCTGACAGTGGACCATTTCTCTCCTCCATAATATTACCCCTATTGTTCTGATTACATATTATTATCATGATTACTACTACTGTTCAGCCTTCAAAAGTACACACCTCTATTCAGGAGACGGGGGTTTTGGGTAGAACTTCAGTCCTCGACAGTTCCCCTTGCACCCTCTTACCTTCCACTGCCACTTCTCTGGATCGGACCAGGTCACTCTTGTTGCCCACGAGGATGATGGGAAGGTTTTCAGCCTGACGGGTGCGGCGTAGTGTGATGCGCAGCTCAGAGGCAAAGTCGAAGCTTGAGCGATCAGTGACAGAGTAGACAATGACGTATGCGCTGCCGACCTTCAGACAGTCATCATGAGAAGACCCGCCTTCTTCGTCCTAGTGGGTGGAGCCAAAGAGAGAGACACACAGGGAAAATGATAAGATTAATATATTAAAAAAAAAAAACAACAATTTGGCTACTCCATGTGTGTAGACCATGGCTACTGTCTACATATCCATATAGCCATGGGTATCATGTAACATCTAGGATTATGGGATGTAAAAATGTTATTCGCACTCCTGAAGGTCTACCCAAAGGTTTCCAAAGGTGATATGTCCTTTTGAAAATTTTCCTTTCTATAGATTTTTTTTAAAACGTCAATAATGGGATCAATAATCTTTTAATTTAAGACATAATTTTCCAAGAATTTTGGATGAGAGAAGCGTTTCACATTTACATTCACCTACAAAGTTTAAGTTCAACTGTTTGAAAGCTTGTTTTTCCATCTCTACAAACTTGATTTCATTTGTATGTTGTGCTTTGTAAAATGGAGCAAAAAATGAGAAGTTACAAGAAGTGGAAGACAAGGTTGTCAACTGGCTCCAAAGAATGTATTTGTCTTACAAGAAAGAATTGAGTCGGACTTTGAAACGGTGACCTGAGACCACAGCGCCTCATTTGAGGACATTTTCTGCAACTTTGAGCTGCAGTGGAAATAAAAACCATCCAATTGCTAAGAATTCTTTTGCCAGGTAAATAAATTCCCAGAAACAAAACTTCCTGGGATTTTTGTTGGAAAAGGGCCTATAGCTAAAGTGATATCTATTGTATGTGCTATGTTCAAATAAGCAACCTGCTTCATTTGGTAGTAAAAAAAAAGAGAAGTGATTAATATAATTGCAGATTAAATGTGGGCAGCAAAGGGTTAAAGGTGTGTTGGTGTGAGGCCCAAATGCTTTTGAACAGAACACCATCATTGTACTCTCTGTTCGTGTGCAATGAATGGAGGAATCTCACATTATTGTATTATATTTACCAAAGTGATGTGCAGTTGAAAGGACGATGATAGTGAAGATCCATGACATCAGACCAACTATTTTAGGCAAAACAAAAGCTGAATGTATAAATGTTTTGCCACCCAGTGGTTACTGGTTATCAAACATCTTTATCTGAAATTTGATCCATCATCCCCCCCCCCGCCCTGGATTTTCAAAAGTCTTTTCATTTGCAGATCAGCTGTTATAAAGTCAAATCAACGTGTCCATTGTGTGAACTTGTTATGTTTTAATGTGCAGGTTCATAACACTTCAGAGTGACACACCGGCTTGTCGTTCTCCCAGGTATCCATGACGACGAGCGTGGTTTCCTCTCCATCTACTGTCAGCGTTCGCTCATAGGTGTCCTCTGCAACAAGCAACAACATCGTGGCTGAAAACCTGTCGAGCTCAGACAAACTCCGCCCACTCACACCATGTCAAACTATGAGTGAATCGATACAGGCTGTCAATCACAGCCTCGGGCCAATCAACACGTGACGCAGCAGCGGATCGAAGATGTCAGTTCAGTCAAGGTTGTGAACACAAACAAAAAACGAGTTTTAGGCATCAGGACACAAAAACATGAAGTCGACTTGTTTGTAATATTTGTGACCTCCTGCAGCTACGGGATAGATTGAAATGCAGTCTCGTATGACGGGTTTGTTGTCGAGGTTAACACGACTCAGGTTTACCATGGCACAGTAACAATAACTGTCTAGATTTTGTTCCATACTCAATGGATTCATTAATCCATTCATTCAATCTTTATTCACACAGGAGGCCAGTAACAATAGACACCCGATCAGATCATATATAAAACATGTATCATTAAACACACACACACACGTA
>JAPTHA010000023.1:24481891-24496416 GCA_029814585.1 Gymnapogon annona | reverse complement strand
CCATACACACACATACACTTGAACACACAACCATACATACACCCCTCCCCACACACACACACACACACACACAGGCATAAACCCTGATATAAAGAGCAGAAACCAGCTGTGTCCCACTTCCACAGTAACATAGTCCACCGTGGATGTGACTGAGACCACCAGGGTCCTGGCAACAGTGAACACGATGACAGATTGAGTTTATTTGCGGCTGCTCTCTGTCAGATTTGCAGTTACTTTATTTTCACGCTGTTTCTTCTTTTTTTTTTTTTTCTGCTTCACTGATGATCTTATCTCAATTCCTTGCTTCATAAAATGGTTACATGTTCACGTCAAGGACAGGTTTTAAACTTTATTTCCCTGTTAACAAAGACTGCGGTAATGATTGTAGATGTGTAAGACCTCTAGTGCTCCAAAAGTGAGCAGGTAACGAGGAAATACTGCTACTGTCTTAGTCTGCCTCTTCCAGAACGTCTTATTTATTTCTGTGTTATTTATTTATTTATTAACGACACATACATCTGTCTTTAGCGTGGATTGATGAGGATCAGAAAATGCAGACAATTGGACTGTGGATTTGCTTGAAAATGAAAGAGGCTGATTCCGCTTTTTTGTTGGACACGTCAACCACAAAAACCATCTGGAAACATTAATTTAGACACGAAAACATCTTTAAACTAAAGTGTCCATCAGACTGTGCTTGGATCAGTTTCACAGTTTGACTTCCTCCGTTTCTTTCGTTCCTTCCTCCTCATTGTTTGTCCGGCTTCCTTCCTTCCTCGGCAGGTTCAGTCAGGTTATAAGGATGTTGGAAAAGCTTGAGGTGGGACATCGCGGCCGTTCCATCAAAGCGTAGAAGGTTAAATATAAAGTGGGATTCTGTCCTACTTGGTGGATTGATTGAAGAAGCAGTCATTTTAACTGTAAGGCTGTAATGGTTATTTTCATTGGTGATTCATGTGATCATTATTCTCTCAATCAGTTACTTCAGTCTGTACAATGGTCCTGAGGAAATTCACATGATTTTAGTCGGCTCAGATTCATCAACCAAATATGTATTCATTTATAAAGTTTTTGTTTAATTCTTATGTAAGAATTCACATGTAAAAAAAAAAAGTGACTACATTTCTCGTGATGACTTGAAATGTAACGTGGTGAATAAAATTAAATAATTAATGGAATCACATGATGAAACGAGTGAAGAGTCCTAGCTTTGATTTGTCCACTTCCATCTTGCAGATCTCGTCCCCGTCCTCACGTCCGTCCATTCTGTGGAGGCGTCATGTCGGCAGCTCAGACCCAGAAGGAGAGCTCGGAGGGGGGCTGGGGCTGCCTCGAGGCTCTGGGTCTCAGCCAGAAAGAGCTGGTCCTGGCGGAGGCTCTGCAGATGGAGTACGACGCCCTGTCCAGACTCAGACAGGACAAGACCACCGCCAGCAGCCAGAGTGGACCCAGACCCACCAGCCAGAACCGTTCCAAGACTCCCGTGGCCTCTATTGAACGGCCCCGACCCACCCCAAGCCAGCCAGTCCCTGCCCCCCTTGGAGGAGGAGCCCTTCTGAGGGGCCTTTCAGGTTCCGACCCCTCCCTGAACCAACCTGGAGGCTCCAGAGCGCCCCCTCCTCAGATTAAAGATCCTCTGTACATCCTGGACAGTCCTGAACTCATCAAGATCCATGACTCAACGGGGTCGGGTTCTGGGTTTCAACCCAAAGGTTTCTCACCTCTTCCAGATGACATTCCCCCTGCTATCCCCCCCAGGAATCCCCTCCCCCCTCCTTCAACCTTGGAGAATCCCTTCCTGCCCCCAAGAGGACCTACCATGCCCCGGGATGTGAACCTGTTCTCCCCGGATGTGGATCAGCCCAAAGTGACGTCAACAGAACTCAACTACGACAACATCAACGAGTCTCTGAGCCGCCTGAACGAGGGTCGCCAGGGGCCACAGGGCCGCAGGGCCAACGGAGACCAATCAGGGAAGCCTGTTGCTCGCAGTAAGACCCTCCCCCCTCAGGTGCCCCCCAGAACCTACGTACCTGTTCCCAAGAGCAACAAGAACCAGAGACGAGTCTCTGCTGACCCGGTAAGAGCTGCCTTCAACTGCAAACAGCGTTTGCAGTTTCCGTAATCTTTCCGTAATCTGAAAAATTGTTTTATTTTACATTTGAACACCAAGTTGGAAATTAATGAACTTGAAACATTAATTTCCATGAAGTCAAACTATCCCTAAGTAGAATAGCTCTAACTAACAACCATCAATATTTTAATTGACGTTGGAGCAACTCCCACATTTTTTGTTCTTTCACAAAATGGGACACAGTTGGGAAATATTTGCTACCTGATCAGCAGATTCAGACTAACGTAAAAACACAATGAGCAGGTGGTGTCATTCTGCTTAAACTGAAAACATCCAGTGTGTCATGTGTAAAGCAGTGACGTGCAGCAAAACCGGTTAGACTGTCAAACCATGATGTCAGATAAACAGCGTCAACTTTCATCACAGATGTGATGATGAAGCTGTGTTTAAAAAGACATTCAACATGGACACAATTTTTTAAAAAATCGTGTAAGTGAAAACAAATACATTCCTGTTCTTGTACAGACATTTTTAAAATTTGGCTATTTATTTCTACGTCTTATTATTTCATATTATAGTCCTAATTTCGCCCTCCTCTGATCCCCTATATAACTATATACACTTTTTAAAATGAGGCATTTCTTTTAAACCTTGTTATTAAACTATTGACATGGTTGATGTACATGCGCAGATGCTCCCTTCTAATTAGTCACCATTTGGGGGTGTGGCCTCTTCTGATTGGCTATGTATGTGACGGACAGGTGTCCCTCAGCTCCCGGATGAATGGATTTGGATACGAGCTGTTCCAGGTTTCAGAGGAGAGAGACGAGGAGGTGGCAGCTTTTTGTCACATGTTGGACGTGTTAGTATCTTCTTACCATTTTTATGTATTGATTTTATATATAAAAAGGTTCTTGTGGAAACCTAAAATGAAACAGAAACTTTGATCTCAGTATCCTTGTCCTTCGTTTGTTTTGTTTGCACGCAGATTGCGTTCAGCGTATCCATTCAGCGACAGGTCGAAGAATGCTGGCTTTGTCTGGTCGCCGTCAGTCGGGCCCGAGGAGCTGCATCAGGTCCTTGGGGTCAGCGTAAAGGTCACGGTCGTCAGCGAACACTTCAGAGAACCACTCACCTTTACTTGCGATGGTCAGACTGAGGGCAAACATATACACCAACAAATAAATAGCAGTAACAATACTGATTTAATTGTATTAGTATTTTTTATGTCCTGCAGTGAACAAAAACTACTAACTTAATGTTTTTGGCATTGTTAGTCATCTTTGACATGTACAAAACTGATATTAAACTGATACCTCCCTCAACATGTATTATATAGAAAATGTATATCTTATATTGTTGGGTTTTTTTTAATTAAAATTGTTGGCATCACATGTTCAAACTGGCATTTAAAGAGTCAAAATCATAAAAATCACATTTTGGAGTTTTGTTCAGAGCTGAAGTGATTTAAGAGATTTTTTACGTAACAATAAAGACATCATATAGACATTTATGGCAGTACATCTAAATTCTAGGCTTGAGGGTCAGTGGTTAATAAATTAATCATTAAAATAAGTTAGACAGATTCACATAGTTAAGTAGCAAAATTGTACATTACAGCCTCTTAAAAGCATATTAGAAATAAGGAAATAAAGTAAACATTTGATTTAAATTTTTTTTTTTTACATTTAAGGAACATCTGCTTTTTGAAAAAAAACCACATGATTTAAATCAGGGGTGATCACACTTTTTCCAAATCAAAATGATCTACCTACTATAAAATTGCAAAATATGTATTTATTTATAAATATATTGACAATTATTTCTGTGAACCATTTATGTTGGTGTACCTTGCATTACTGCGTGAACCCATATTGCTCAATGCAACTGTGTCAATTTTTGTCATGACCTTACTGTGATGCATTGATGTGCCTTATGTGTGCACGGAATTCTAAAATCTGCAAAAATGTTGTTGTGCGAGTTTAGTAAACGCACCGCTTGATTGACTCTCTGACTATTTCCCGCCGACATAGCGACGTAAGAAGAATATTTATAATGTTTTTACGCGAGACAACACCGAATCAAAGGGAACTGACGACCATCAGTTTTTATATGGCATCTACCGGACGCCGCATATGTATCGGATGCCGCGTAACAGACCGGACCAACGTCGCATATAGACTGGTCAACTCACTAACTTGCTTTAGCACTCAGTTATGCGCGCATGCTCAGTGACTGGTCAGACTGACTGTCAGTCAAGTGACCAATTTCATTCACTTCACGATGATAGGCTGATGGCTAAATTTTAATGCCTTGCGATCTACCCACAATACCTTCGCAATCGACGTATTGAGCACCCCTGATTTAAATGGATCGGAAAATGATTTGTCTCACCTTAGAGTAATGTATCATGGTTCGCAATGAAAAGGGCGGGGCTTTGAGGTCATTCTGGCAGTCCAATCACAGTGTCCCGTTGTCCTCTGTCTCTTGTTAGGTTCGTCCACCGTGGACCTGCTCATCTATCAGACTCTATGTTACACTCAGGACGACCTGGACCACCTGGACGTGGACGACTACCTGCTGAAGGTCTGCGGACACGACGAGTTCCTACACAAGTAAGAGTCTGGATCCACCTGGACCACATGTGTCCAGACTGACGCGTAAACTCATGTCGTTGATGGTGAAACAGCCATGAGTCAGACACTGAAGTTCTGTCTCTGCAGAAACAGGCTGTATCTGTGGTTCGTTGTTTTCTGTTTTTTTTATCGTTTTCCACTGAAACGGCGGCTTCCGCTTTTTTTTTTCCTGTAAACAGTGAGTTTCACTTCATTCAGCTGTTCAACATCTGTCAAAAGTAAACCACTGTGTGACTAAGGTACATTCAGACCAAACTAGCCGCTGATTGTGGCAAAAACAGGGGATAAAAAGGTCTCAAAAGACATTCAGTTTAAGATACAACAATGAGGTTTTCCATTTTAAAGCCCATGTTTTGTTGCGCAGACTGAAGTATCTGCATATTATCATATTATCATATCACAGTGTCCTCTGGGATCAATACAATTTCAATTTAATACTTTTTAATCACATCTGTCACTTAAACATGAAAAATATTCAGTTTTTATGTAAATTGGAGTCAAATATGGAGCTCACCGCCACCCCAGGACAATATTAACATTATATAGTTAATGAGCTGTAAATTAGATAAATAATAGACATTCCCTCTGCCAGCTGAGACTCGGCTTGGTGTGACCTCTGACCTCTGCCAGCTGATTCATCCTGAAATCCCAGGAGAATGATCCTGTAATAGATCAGAGCACAGCCTAACGGATAAAACTAATGAACAAAATGGAAAAAAGACACCAGTCTACAAATCGCAAAAACATAGCACCGCTGATGTACATATTACATTAGTGTACAAACTACAAAAAGATGCGATCGCTAACAAAACACACAAAAAACAGCTGCATTCGGTTTTAGTTCATTTTGTAGGCTTCATTTGAGTTTTTTTACTTTTTATTTAACGGAACCATTTATTTTCTAACATTTTTAGTCTTATTTTTGTTGACTACAAAATTGAATATGTACTTGGAGCTGAAACCAAAAGCTGACTTTTGCAGTTCAGAGTTCAGGATTAAAGCTGCTTTGTGAATCATGGCTCAGCTCTGGGGATTCGTGTGTCGACGCAAACCTAAGAAAAGCCGAACAGCTGCAGCTGTGTGTGTTTGTGGGTCAGTGGAAGTATGTTCCAGTCTGATAACCGGTTGTCGATCTGACACAAGGGCTGGACTTCCTGCCGTTTGTCTTCAGTCCAACAATAACTCTGTTTATTTCATACAGCACACTGTTTGTGGTGCATACGTGTGTTTGTGTGTTTTATACGACTTGTCATAACTCTGTGCAGTTTACTGACCTCAGGCCTTTACTACCGGCTGTTTACAGCAGCAACGCACACATTATTAACTAACATCTGATGTCTCATTTGTCCTGCAGCTTTCAGAAAACACAAATTATACACCAACACCAGGAAATAAATAATGAATCATGTTACAAACTAGAATATTTGTCATTCATTTTCAGCTCCCAGACTCTGGCAGGTCTGGAATTTGTGCTACAATGTCTGAAATTCGACTGGGACATCCGACTGTTCCTCACCAAGCGATCGGCCATCAACACTGAACTCGCCCGCACGGTCTGTGCACGCACACACACACACACACACACACACACGCACACACACACCAAGACACATATAAGCACACAGCAACATCCACGCTACTTGCTCCTTACTGTCCTCATCTGACTGACAGAAAGAGGACGATGAGACAGCATCCACCATGAACCACGGCATCCTGCTGCAGGAGCGTCCAATCAAACAGACTGTCACCAGGTAAGGGGGCGGAGCCAGGCGACAGGATTGTTTGAGGTGGCGTTTTGGCCCCTCACACCTGAAGCAGTTCCTGTGTTGACCTAGCACTGTATCTAATTAACTCAGTGTTGTCACTTTAGCTGCAAAGTACTTATTGCTATATAAATGGCTTGTAAATAACTGATCTACTTTGTGTCTGGTATTGTTTTTTCATCCACAGGGAGGCTCTCACTTTGTTACTGGACACTTTCCATAATGAGGCTGAATGCTTCCTGTTGTCTGAGGTATGGCATACTGATCTTTTAATACGGTCGTGTGTAAACATCCTTCTCCAACATTAGGTTTGTTTGATTAGTGAGGTTATTATGAACACAGATATGCGTTTGTCAGTCTCTATATTAAGATCCAATCCTTGTATACGTGAAGTACTGTATGTACAGCAGGAAAAACACAAGCTAATAAAACACACTTCTAGGTTGTGGTTTCATGAATTATCTATAGATAAATGAAAATAAAATGAAATACACTATTTGCAAGAATAAACAATTAAATGAGAATTAGGACATTAAAAATTACATTACACTCAGCAAATGCTTCATTAACTTACTTTTCTCTGATTACACGGTTTTGTTTTTTAAATGTCAACCCCTCCTGTATCTTAAGGTGGAGCTTGCTCTGCACGTTGAGCGTCTTGTCCAATCAGTGAAGGCACTCTGCAGCTCGTTAGCTGCTGTGGAGACGCCTGATATTACCTCTGCCCTTAGCCAGCTCCCAGCATGCCCCTGTCGTCTGCAGCCTAAAGTGCTCAAGGTACAAAAAAAAATAAACATCTCTAGATAAAATAAAACATCTCAACATGAGTGTGATGACGATTAACTCTGCTTTTTGTCCATCCTCCTAGGATGTATCAGTGCTGGCCATCAGAGAGAACAGAGGTACAAACCAACAGCACACACACAGTTTAACCATGTGACAGTTCAAGACAAAGGAATATCTACATTTAGATGTGTGATGTACAGAGAGGAATCTTTGGACAAAATGTGCGTCTTTTTTCTCTTCAACGGTATTGTGATCCGTTCGTTTGTCAAACAGAGAAAGTGGTGGAGAAGTTGACGGCGGTCATCTTGGATCTGGTGGAGCTTTACTGCAGTACATTTAACGCTAATTTCCACACGACGCCACAGAGCCACTGCTGCACAGCGCCTGTCCAGGAGGCCGGCGTCGTCACCAACGTCCTGTCCTTCAACATCTACGCCGCTCACCGCATCCCCATCACCTGGGCGGCCAGGTATGATGGAAGAAACACACTCAGCAGGATTTACCATCATCATTTGGCATTAAGCATACTCCAGCAAATATATTTCGTTATTTAGTCATATTTTCTGGACTCTCCTGTTAAATGCGATAAAAATAACCGGTGGGTCAGTCTTACGTCAAATTAACACTTGGTTTTCTAATTAATTAAAACAATAACTCGTCCATGAAAAAAAGTGTCTAGATTTGTGTGTTTAGTCCCATCGCCCAGTTCTAGTTCAGCCAACTGACCATCCATCGTGTAAACACAGTAAAAGTTTCATGTGTTGAAACAAAAACGTACAAAGACGTTACCCTCTTATCAAGAAATAATAGTGTAAAGAAGCCTGTCATTGACCAATCAACCGGTTTATGTATGACAGTAGTAGGATCTATGATTTTGTGAGAGCGCCCCCTAGAGGGGACGGAATCCCCAATGCTGATGACTCAGCAGTTCTCATAGCCGGTCCACACTGAACTCTGTGTCTGGAAACAAAAGCAGAGCTGCAGAGCTGCAGAGCTCAGCTGCCACCCCTCCCCCGTCATTGTATCGCCGCCTTTGTGAGTGCGCTCATTCAGCTCCAAAACACTAACACGAATCTGTCTAAATTTATGTCGAACCACATGAAACCAGCCGAGCTCAGTCTGGACCTGAATCCAGTTTTCAGAACCCCACAGATCAAAACCAGTCTGTACCCACACCTGGACCTGGTCCCCTGGTCTTCTCTTGGCTCCCTGGGAACCAGGCCCGACCTTTGACCTTTATGAGGAGGCAGGGCTGGCCTTCGCCTGGCAGCTGTCTGTCACATCACACACCATCTGTGAAGGAGGAGACGGTTTCCACAGAAACAGTGAAGACCTGGTTAAACACAGTATTAATCAATACCCATGTCTGTATCGATTTTCTCGGTCCGATTCTAATTGATCACTGATCAGTTTACTGTGTGGAAAACAAACAGAATTGTTATTCAGCACAAACTGGTCAGCTTCTGTTTGTTTTAGTCCTTTTTCGTTTCAAGTTAGTTACTTTTACGAGGACTATTCTAGATGTAATTATTTTTTTATTATTTAGGTTAATTGACCAGATTTATTTCAGATTTTATTTTGTTTAAGTTTTTTTCCAGAAAGTTGGCAACAAAAAGATCAATTTGATAATAGAAATCAGCAAAGTATTCATAAAGTTATGAAAACAAAGACTAGCTGTCGTCAAATTTTTATCTTGTTTTTGTGATTTCACTGATGGATTCATTGTCGTTTGTGCTGTGTTTCTGATTGATCTGTGTCAGTTGGAATTAATGTGGAGGAAGTGGATTAATGTAAAGTACAAATAATGCATAATTGCTCTCAAGTCTGTTGAGAAGGAGTACAATTATTACTTGTTGAATGTAGGAAAGGGTTGATCCCTGAAATCTGAATTGAAGTAGTGATTAATATTTCTACTTTTTTCCACCTGTTTCATTCAGATTCCCACATGAGCAGGTGAACCAACCATATGGTTCCTCAGGCTCATTTTCATATGACCTGTAAACAATATGAAAATACATTTAAATGAATGAAGGGAAAAAATGCTGACCTCTGATTGGTCATCTATGTTTCCTTTCAGCTACGAGGGCTTCTTCTTGTCCTGTTCTCTGACTCATGGAGGGGCAGAGCTCTGTGCACCTCAACACACCAGCAAACAGTCTGTCAGCAAATACCTGTTCCACCTGGTGGTCTGGGACCAGAGGTCAGTCCATCAGTCCCATTCATTTCTAATATTATGCAAATGATCAAATCTGTCCACTCTGAAGAGTTATTACCCCATCATAACTAGACCACAATGATTAAAACACCGTTTTATTTTTTTATGTTTTTTCCTTCTCTTTCTGATTTTGTAATGGAATGCCAATTAGATGGTCACTAGAGGGAAATAAAAGCTTTCTCTCCAAGTCACTTTTACTCTGATGCCATTTACATTCACTTCACTACTGTATATTTACCGCAGATGGAGGTGTATTCGACTTCTTTCAGGCAATGTGACGGCCAAGGCCCATTAGCTTAAAGAATCTGATCAGTGAGCTTGAAAATGACAACAGTTCTGTTCAACTGACCATTTAAACCCAATGACAAATCAGATCTTTCTTTCAAAATCCAGAAAACGTACTTTTTTACATTATTTCTCACATTTTTTTCATCAAAACTAGGAATCAATTTACAAAGGGTGTATGAAAAGTTTTAAGCATCTTGTATAAGAAGCGTTGATGCATGTTCAAACCTATGATTTTTTGAAAGTTCAACCTTTTGTAAGTATTCCTGCCAAATTTTAAGATTCTAACATGCTTCCTATATTTTTTGCAGATTTCTGAATAAGCATAGGTCAAGGATTCAGTGAAAAATGGAGAAAACAGAAATTCGTGCAATTCACATTCGAAGTTCGAATCCACAATTCACGATTGAGGATTCGAACTTGTTCCCCATCCACCTTATTCGCCAGACCTGCCCCCCTCCAACTTCCATCTTTTCCCCCAAATGAAAAAAGCCTTGGGTGGTCGCCATTTTGCCAGTGATGATGTCATAGCTGCAGTTGAGGGGTTTCTTGAGTCCCAAACAAAAGAGTTCTTCTACACTGGGATAAAAGCGATTCAGTGCCATTGGAGCAAGTGTTCAGCCCTTCAGGGGGACTATGTTGAAAAATAAATAATCAAAAATCCCTTATCCCTTTTAGTTTTTCTGAGCACTTGAAACTTTTCACCCCTCGTACATTCGCACATTCAGGTGAAAAGGTTGAGACTCAGAAGCCCCTGTATAATGATTTAACTTTGGGATTCTCCAAAGTTAAATCTCAGTTTGTCAGCGTTTGACACTAATGACTTGGCAAGGATGTCTGTGGGGTGGAAAAAATGTGAATTGTGATTGAATTGAATATACCTTTATTAGTCCCACGAGGGGAAATTTCACACAGCAGTAATACAAACTGTAGAAAAAAGAACAGAGCAGAACAGAAACACAACAAATTGAGTTCTTGGACCACATTGACATAATTGAAGTCCCAGAAATGATAACGATAATGAGGGGCCGTTAATGTGTCCTTCGGAGAGAAACGGCAGTGAAAGTCCGCAGCCACTGTTAGTATAGCACTCACAGCTGCTAACCGCTAACAGTTGAAAGTGACCGTTTTAAAACTGCAACACAATTCACATCCGCAAATCACCCCCCCCCTCCTTCGGTCCGCTGTCCCCAGTGGAAAAGCCAACCAAAAAACAAAATAGTCCATGAGCCAGTAGTCACACAGTTAGCACAGCTAGCACACCCACCTAAGTTCCATAGTTGTTGGCCTCCATCACGATGGTAGAGACTGTTGGTAGAGCAGTTGAGTAGCTCAAAACTGTTACACACACGAACCGATGGAGACCCCGGTTGTATGCTGGTTGTACCGTCACATTAATCCAACTCCCGGTACACACGACGCCAGAACCGCTGCCTGATGCCGTAGACACGCGGGGCCCTCTCCAGTGTACACCACTGTTGATCATCTCAGCTGTAGACACACACTGGATCACCATCCCACCTTGGATTGAGGTCCAGGATTCATGAACGTAGCAAAAACACACAGCCACTATCTCACAAAAACTTCAGAAATTACACATGTCCATGTTGTACAGGAGTCCACTTTACACGACCACAAGAGTCGGGCAGAAAAACTTAAAAGTAGGAAAAAAGTTACAGAGCTGCTGTAATAGTTGGCCGTTAGGACGGCGCCATCTTGAGTAATAATTGACTTGATGTATTTTTCAGCTCACAAAATGAATGTTTTACCTCAAAACAAAAAAGGGTGATTGGTATCCAGTTATATTAACTCTGTCATCTCTACAGGGTTTGTTTCCCAGTTCAGATCAACCAGCTGCCCAGAGAGTCTCAGCTGACAGTGACGCTGTACGCCAGCGCTCTGCCTCCTCCTGGAGGCGCTGAGGAGAAGAGCAAGCAGAGACGCAGCATCGAGGCTTTGGGCTGGGTCACCATGCCGCTCTTCAACTTCAGACAGTGAGTCCACCCGGCCTCAGATTAGCCAAGTTTTATATACATTTTAGAAAACTATGTGTCAGTCCAATAAATGGTCCAGATGCATCAGTTTCAGTTACAGCTCTGAGCATCAGTCTCCTCATTTACAGACATTAGATGTACGTTTGTGACGTTGTTTCCCCCTCAGCAGTAGTGATTAGTGTGTGCGTGTGCGTGTGCGTAGCGTCCTGACATGCGGCAGGAAGTTGCTCGGTCTGTGGCCTTCAACCCCCGGCAGTGGAAACGCCCGCTCAAGTTCCCCAAACTTCAGCCAACCAGATAGCGTCATCCTACAGGTAAATGTTACATTCAATGCTGTAAAACCTGGACACAACATAATGCATAAACACCACAGCAGCACGGCCAAAAAGATAGTTGTGTTTTTTATTATTGGTAAATGGTCTAAAAAATAAGGATGATCTAAAAGATGCAGTAAGAGAAATTTATACAAATAATGTAGAAGAAGCAAGCATAAGAATATACAAAATTATGTAGATATCTCCGCATCTCTGTCTTTTCCAGGTCGATTTCCCCACGTCGTCGTTCGAGGTTCGCTTTAGCACACCGCCGCCTGCGGATTTCTGTCCTCAGTACGACTTCTCCAGACTGGACACCATCAGTCAGCTCCAGCTGCAGGACGTCCTCCACAAAAAGGCCGCCTTTTGGTCAGACATGAACACACATGTTCTCTGAACTCACAGGATGAGGTTTAGGTTAGGGTTTAACTGCATCTTCAAACACCTGACCAGGTATTTCTATGGTGTTTGTGGGACTGAGATTATGTTCATTTAATCCCATCATCTTCACAAAAACAAAAGGCCTCGAGATGATATTAAGGAACCTGATTAGATACCTAGAGACTCAGCGATGCATTTGTGGCAGTTTCCAAATGAATATTTTACCTTTCTTTTTTGTCACCTTTTATTCTAACATTATGCGCTGTGTTTCCATGGTAACTACAGAGCCAAATGGGTCATATGTGATGACCATGAAAAGATTAATTTGATGAATGTATTTTGCATCATTTACATTGAAGTAATTAATGAGGTATTGATAGGATTAGTGGATCAACAGGTGTTAAACATTTGACATCAGTAGATGGTGTTTTTCTGATGGTTGGTCTTGCTGGGTTAACGTCTGATGATATATGCCTTTTACATTTCTTTACATAGGTTGACGTCTGACGATAAGCGCCTGCTGTGGGAGAAGAAGGCCTTCTGTCAGGCTGAAGCTGCTGCTCTACCTCTGGTTTTGTCCAGCGCCCCCTGCTGGCAGTGGGCCTGTCTTCCTGACATCTATGCTCTGCTGCGCCAGTGGGCATGTCTAGGGCATTTGGACGCTCTGGGCCTCCTCCATGCTTCGTAAGTCTCCCAGACTCACTTGTATAACTGAAAATGTGACCCTCATCTACCATCCTCATGTCTTTGTATTTTGGTTTGTGTCAGTTTCCCGGACCAGGAGCTGAGAAGGACTGCCGTCCAGTGGATGGACTCCATCTCAGACCCGGAGCTTCTAGATTTCCTGCCCCAGCTGGTCCAGGTAACGCAGCAACTTCCACATCCTCCTTCATGGTTTGGTCTGTCTTTCTATGTCGACAGCTATGTTTTGTGTTGTCCAGGCTCTGAAGTACGAGTGTTACCTGGACAGTTCACTGGTTCGCTTCCTGTTACGAAGAGCCATCGGAGACGTTCGCATTGCTCACTATCTGTTCTGGTGAGAAACAAACAGAATTTGGGGTTTGGCTTCTTTCAACTGGAAAAACAAAAGCCTTGAAAAATGAAGACGTTACAGAATAATGACAAATTAATGTCATAGTGTTATTAATTTTATTTGTCTTGTGTCAGTTTGTTTTTATTGTTTGTATTTTAACATTTAATCATTATTTTTTCATTACTTATTCATTATTGAATCTTTTTCTGCTTTCATAAACAAGTAATCAGATTTGTTATCAGAAGAGGGCACCATATGTTCTACTTCTTAAAACCTCCCTTTTTTTTTTCAAACTTTCCTCCTATCACTCTACAATTGACTTCTAACTTCCAGGTTCTTGGCTTTCCTCAGGTTGTTGAAGGATAACCTCCAGGACAGTCAGTTCAGTGCTCGTTATCAGCATCTTTTGGCTGCTCTGCTTTGCTGCGTCGGTCGTGGCCTCAGAGAAGAGTTTGACCGTCAGTGTTGGCTCGTCTCCATTCTAGCTGGAGTTGCTCAGAAAGTCCGAGACGCGACGCCATCCAACAGACAGGTGAGACCTGAACCCCAGTGTAAATAGTGTCAATATCTGACTCCGAGAAGAAAACCAGGTTTGATTGGACAAATGCTGACATGCCCCTTACATCAGGAATTCAAAACGTGTGCCGTAGATAATTATCACATTGTTGCAATGTGCTTTCAATCAGTTCGTGGTTTGTTGTGCGTCTGTGGTGTAGTGTGTTCTCAGAGAGGGTCTGGAGGAGATGAAGCAGTTCTTCTCAGTGAACAGCAGTTGTAGACTCCCTCTGAACCCTGCACTACTGGTCAGAGGCATCAACATCCAGGTACTGGACCTAAATGGATCTGAATGCACCTGAACACACAAAGTACTACCCACATATGTGGTATTTGCACTGCTATAGTACCATTACATTGATATGTGGTACTTTCACTGTTTATAGTGCTGTTTACAGTATCTACTGTCTAAACTGATATTTGGTATTTGCACTGTTTATAGTGCTGTTCACATTGATGTGCAGTATTCTCTCTATTTATAGTACTGTT
>JAPTHA010000023.1:24466505-24481512 GCA_029814585.1 Gymnapogon annona | reverse complement strand
GTCACATCTACACTGCAGTCACTCTTGGCTTTGGATTCATTTCAGCAACTGTGCACTTTTATATTTTCCATATTTATCTGGGTTATCAGCTGACAATCTATGACATTTCATTACCAGATTGATTGTGTGCATGTCTGTGTATTGACAATAAAGGAAGTCTAAGTCCACACTGTTTCTAACAGCGCAGCAGAAAACATCCGGACATGATGGAGTCATGAGGACGTCCATATGAATTCAGTCCAGGGCTGGATTAAATTATAATTATTATAATTAAATTTGAATAATGATTTATTGTATTCATATTCCACAAAAAACACTTGCATATGTTATTTTATTTTGATTAGAATATTTTGATCCTCCTCCCTCTTCCTCTGATTGTCTTTTTTTTTTTTTTTTTTTAAAGTCATGTTCCTTCTTCAACTCGAATGCGGTCCCTCTAAAACTGTCCTTCCAAAACCTGGACCCTCTGGGAGAAAACATCAATGTCATCTTCAAGGTAACGCTTGAACTCATTCACCTCATCCTCGCTCTGAGCTGCCACCTGACCCAACCTTTGACCGTGCTCTGCTCTGTCCAGTCAGGAGACGACCTGCGGCAGGACATGCTGACTCTGCAGATCATCCGTATCATGAATAAAATCTGGATCCAGGAGGGTCTGGATATGAGGATGGTTATCTTCAAATGCTTCTCCACGGGCAGAGGACGAGGTTTGGACACTACGCAGATCTTCTGCTTCTGGTTTTATTTGGCCTTTGGGAGGAATTTGTGGCAAATGACAAACAATGCTTTTATTAACATTCTTCTGCTGTTATGTGGTGATTTACACAACTTTACAGACACAATTTGCAAAAAGAAATGTTAGCAGATGAATGAACATGTCCAAAACTGTTATGCCCAAGTAGCAAATTACGATTCAAATTCATAAGGGAAAACAATCATCTACACAAAGGCACACAAAGGTAGCATTAGTCTTAGTTTTTATTGTCTGCAGTGAGCCTGCTGTTGGAGATGATTGACTATGTGTTCACCTATGGTCAGGTATGGTGGAGATGATTCCTCAAGCCGACACACTGAGGAAAATCCAGGTGGAACATGGAGTCACAGGATCCTTTAAAGACAGACCTCTGGCTGATTGGCTGCAGAAACATAACCCTACAGATGAGCAGTACGACAAGGTACTCACAATACACAGTCTATATATAAAATATAGTGTTCACAGTCGCATTGGGTGGGTTTAATACACTCTGGGGCGGCTGTGGCTCAGTTGGTAGAGTGGGTCGTCCAATGGCGGTTCGAATCCTGGCTCCGACTGTCCACATGCCGAAGTGTCCTTGAGCAAGGCGTCACCAGTGTAGCAGCCGTCCACTGGTGTGTGAATGGGCGAATGTGAGGCTAATGTGAAGCACTTTGAGTACCTTAAATGTGTAGAAAAGTGCTATAGAAATGCAATCCATTTACCATATGAGGGATCAATAAAGTTCTGTCTTATCTTGGGTTTTGTTCTTCACATCCAGACTTTCATTCACTACACTTGAGTTTGCACTCCTTACAATTAACCCGTGTGTTTCTAGGCAGTGGAGAACTTCATCTATTCGTGTGCCGGATGCTGCGTCGCTACCTATATTTTGGGAATTTGCGACCGACACAATGACAACATCATGCTAAAGACCAGCGGTCACATGTTCCACATCGACTTCGGCAAATTCCTGGGACATGCCCAAATGTTCGGCAACATTAAACGGTGAGCAGACCAACATCACATCCTGGCTCTGACATTTGTTGGAATAAACTTATGTTCCAATAAACTGATGACACAAATGTTCCCATTTACAAGATTCACATTATCTACATGTTGAATAAATAAAAATCTCTTTGACTTTTTGAGGCTGTGTTTTAAGGATCCAGATCTGGGTCTCATTAAAGTTTCATATTGTTAGCCTCATAGCATAATTGCCTAAGTCATTTTTTCTGCCAGATTGGGATAGGTACATTGGCCATGTGTATGCAGTAGAACATACATTTGTCCAAAAATATGGTGTAAGCAATTACCCTGTGCTGTTAAGCCCTGTTCTCATGTCTGTGTGTTCTGTGACCAACTGATAATGCGGTATGCGGTCTTCAGGGACCGCGCCCCCTTTGTGTTCACCTCGGACATGGCGTACGTCATCAATGGAGGAGACAAACCGTCCAGTCGCTTCCATGACTTTGTGGATCTGTGCTGTGAGGCCTACAACCTGATCAGGAAACATGCTCACCTGTTCCTCAACCTGCTGGGCCTGGTGAGTAAAACCACAGCTATTAGATCATGTGATCTGTATAAGAACAAGCTGGAGAAAGTTTTCTCATGAGAAAACCAAGTGCTTTAACTGTACTTATTCATTCATTCATCTTCCCAACCCGCTTTATCCTTTAATCTCTACAATAATGTATAATGAAGGGTTGGACCTTTCATTATTTCATCTCTCTGTGCTCTTTGTACAATTTATTTAGCAAAATCAGGGGTGAATGACCTGTGCAAACGCTTCAAAATCCACTGTTACCTTAATGTGTATTTCAACATGTTTATTGTTCCATTATGCACTAATTTAAGTAACTTACATTTTAATTAAATCTTTTTTTGTATGTTGAAATCAATAGACTTTTGACTTAAAATGTTTTAAGCATTACCTGAAACACATCAGTAAGAATAACAATCCAGACAACATAAATTTCAAGCCTGGATTCCAAACAGAACCTCAGCTCTTTAAAAGCCTAAAGGTCATCCATTAGCATTAGCCATATAAGGCTAAAAGCACAACAGCCTGTCACAGCATACTGTCCCTTTGTCGGGTCCAGTCCAGAGCCAACCCTATGATCTACTCACTGAACGAAATAAACTTAAACTGATAATGTGTTATTGTGACATTCCTTGCTGTAGATGTTGTCCTGTGGGATTCCTGAACTATCTGATCTGGAGGATCTGAAGTACGTCTATGACGCTCTGAGACCCCATGAGTCTGAAGCCGATGCCACCATGTACTTCACCAGGTACGGGACCAACCCAAGCCCAGACTCCACAGAGCTGATCTTGAAACTGGACCGGCCTTTTAAACTCCTCCTCTTCTCATCTGAACAGGTTAATCGAGTCCAGTCTGGGCAGCGTTGCCACCAAACTCAACTTCTTCATCCACAATCTGGCACAGATGAAGTTTGCCTCCACTGAGGAGAGACCCACACTGTCCTTCGCTCCCAGAGTCCACACAGCCAAAAGTGACGGCCTCATCCGAAACCTGTACATCTGCCGCCATATTCGCACTGCCAGTAAAGGATATGTACGTACAAAACCAACCCATGAGTTATGGATTTAATATCAACCAAAAGCATGAACTGTCAGACTGCAACTCCCAGCATGCATCACACATCCAGCCCCAGAGTTTCATGTAAATGGATTATAGTAAAGAAGGGAAATTTTTAAGAGGGACAGCAAGAACAAATTTCATTTTATTTGATTCATTGATTTTCAGGCATTTGTGGTCAAAGTGGAACGTGAAAGCCAGCAGGAGGCGACGTTGGTCCAGAGGACGTTTGAAGAGTTTCATGAACTTCACAGTAAAATGAGACTCATCTTTCCCTCGTCCAAACTTCCCAAGTACATGTTCATTAACACACATACATAAAACAACACAAAAAACATTTTAAGTACATATGCATATAGAATAATGCACATAAGCACTGTCTGACGTCTCTCTCTTTACTCTGCCCACAGCTTCCCCAGCCGTTTTGTGATTGGTCGTTCCCGCGGTGAGGCAACAGCTGACAGGAGGAAAGATGAGCTGAACGGTTACGTCTGGCATCTGATCCACGCTGCACCTGAGGTCGCACAGGTCAGTGACCTTCACACTCTGACCTCTATTACCTGACCTTCTCAGAGGTCAGATGATAGAACTGCAACTGTAAAGTGTTAATAAAAACAAGTCTAATGGATCTGTTAATGATCTGACGGACAGTTTTTTCCACCAAACTAGTTGCAACTAAATGATAAGTTTGCCTCTGATTGCTGGTTTAGTCTGTGTGATGTTTTGTGTTGTTGTATCTGACTTGAAACTGTGTTTTTGACATAATTTTGGATTGACATTACTACATTAATACACTCTGCTCAGCTTAGTGACGTTTAGGTTGTTTGTGTTGCATTCAGGTACATGTTGTTCCTGTGTGTGTCTAATGACTCTGACTGTTTCACCATCTGTCAGGTTTCATTTTCACTTGCTCCTTTCTCAGTAAAGGACTCAGCCATGAAGCATATCAGTGTCCATAAACACACACAGGCGCACACACACACGCACACAGTGGGTGTTGCCCGTATCAAGTCTTTCCAGTTTTAGCACATGGCTTCAGTATAGATGAAATGTGTTTTTTGTTTCAAAGGGTTCAGAGGTTTTATTTCGGTCACAGATTAAAATCTAAGCCTGGTTTATAATTCACTATGTGACTCAGGTTCTTCTTGGTCATAAACATTATAAAGATTTATTGGGTGCATGATTTTATTTCCTTGAACAGGAAGAGATTTGGTCAATTCCGTAAATGGCATAGATACAGAAGCAATAGTAGTTTAAGATTATTATAGTCACATGACCAATAAACAAATGGTAGATGTTTATCTCGTCTTCATCAGTGTGTCGTTGGTGAAGTGAGTCTAACTGTGTGAATTGTGTTGCAGTGTGACCTCGTCTACACATTTTTCCACCCATTGCCAAGAGATGAGAGACCAGGAACAGCATCGAGTAAACCAGCCGGTAAATAAAATCCATCACATTGACTCAACAGAGACGTGACGGCCGTCTGCATTCTTTACTGCTGAGAGCTTCCTGATATATCTGGAATGACCTCAGCATTTGTTGTGTCATTGTTGTGTTTGTGTTTTAGAAATCTCCTGGTCTCCGGTTTCCGGGAAGGAGCTTGGTGAGGTCAAACTCTCCATCTCCTACAAGAACGACAAACTGTTCATCATGGTGATGCACATTCGAGGACTGGTCAGTTTCACTCATTGAACCACTTCTTTTTTTTTTTTTTTTTTTAACTTTATTGCCTTAAACAAACAACACGGGCAATTTTCATTACAACAGAACACAGAGATGGGGCTCAAAATGATGACAGCATTTTTGCAAAGAGGTACAAACAAAAAATAGATACATAAATAATAAAACAAACTAAAGGCATACTACACATCCCAAGGGGCAGGTTGATTTTACAAAGTAAGCAGCCTTGATGTGCGTGACCATCTTCTTAAAAAAATTTCCATTTTAAGTTGTAGTTGGGCAATTAGGAATTCCATCAAATATACATGTCGTAATTGGTTGGTCCATTGGGTAACAGTGGGTGGGCTGGGCTTGAGCCAGTTTACAGTGATTGTTTTCCTTGCCACCATCTTGAACCACTTCTTATGTACAGTCAGGTGTCTTAACCTTTCATAGAGGAAAGTCCACTCTTCTGACAGTAATGACACAGTAATGACACATTTGACAGCCTTATCTCTTTAAGAGTTTCAGTCGATCAATATTACTTCAGTCAAAACTCCAAACTCTTTAAATGAAAATCCCACAGGTGACTCCAGCCTGAGTAGATCATGAATATTATGTGTGGTGGGTAGAAGTGTTGAGTGTTTATTGACATTCAGTATATATGTGTGTGTTGGTATTTATAGCAGCCCCTTCAGGATGGCACAGACCCAGACCCCTACGTGAAGCTCTATCTCCTCCCAGATCCTCAAAAAACCAGCAAGAGGAAGACAAAAGCAGCGCGACGCACGTGCAACCCCACGTACAACGAGATGGTAAAACTGTCCAGAGTCGATGTCACAGAGATACGGCCTTAGAGGACTCGCACATTCGTCTAAAAGCTGCCTCATCAATAAAATAAAGCAAAAATAATAATGACAGGTTCTCTGAAATATGAGTGGAGTATCTCACTGGAGGACAGCGCGGGAGGGTGTCCCATAATGACTAATGTTGAAGGAAAACTGTTTTATGAGTCATTTATAGCTTTTAAGCAAAGTGTAGCTCCAGGCAGTTTATAAAATGTAATGTAGAGTAATTTTATTCTACATAATGTATGTTCTAAGATCTTCATCTTGTCACATGTCTTTGTCCTGTTCGTCATATTTGATTTTCCCTCATGGATTTACCGAGGGATCATATTGTCAGTGTGTTCTCATTCAACCATTTTCAATTAAATCGTTCTCGTCTTTCCACCCCTGTTCTCAGCTGGTCTATGAGCGGATCCCTCGGGGGGACCTGGACCAGAGGGTGATCCACTTACGGGTTCTGGGCGACGGTGCATTCTGGGAGAACACTTTGCTGGGAGAGACCTTCATTCCCTTAAAGAGGCTCGTTCCAGGTCAGCACTGGGTTGACTGGCATCAGCTGGGCACTGCCAGGGCAGACTCCACTCACTAACCCCTGTGGAAACGAGAGAAAACGCTTTCAGGGTAAAAGCTTGCGTTCCAGTCGTCGCTCATCATGATGCTCATGTGGAGGCTTTTGGACGCTGAGGAAGTTCAGGTTTTTAGTTGAGGATCTGTAGAGATGAAATAGTTTATTAATGAAGCAGTTAATTGAAAGGGATTCATCTGCAAGTATTTGCACAACGACTCATCCTTTTTGTAATTATACAGGCACAAAAGTCTAAAATTCTGCAGATTGATAATGTGAGGATTTGATAAAAAGTCATATTTTGGACTTCAGCAGGTTGAATCTGGCACTTTTTTTCTGCCATTTTAGAGACAACTGTTGGTTGATGAACTGAACCTGTGGATTAACTGATGTACTGTAATCAGTTGCAGCTCCACTGAAGTGATGTGTTTATAATGCAGAGATCAGGGAATGTTGGTCCTGTCAGTTGAGGCTCATGTTTGTTGTTTCATAGTGACGATAACCGACACTAATCTGATGAAAAGACAGATGTGTTGAAGCTTTTCGTTTCTGAATAGGACGATGTGTCTTATCAGATCAGGTGTCAGTGAAACGCATCTTTCAGTCTCAACTTTCTATTTTTTGGCTTACTGTTTTTTATTTCTATTTTTAGTCCAACATTCCATAAGTCGTACATTATCAACATGATGAACTTATCTGACAAACATAAAGTGAAATTTTGTGACCTTTTGTAATAAGGTTATATTATTGAACATTGGCAAAAGGAGTAATAAAGGTTAACAAATGTTCTAGTATTAACCAACAGTCATGAGTCATGAAAACTGTTGACTCATTCTTATTACTTTATTATTGTTTTGTAATGTACTCTTGTACAAAGTATATTTTATTAATTGAAGTCTGTGATTCACATGTAACAGTTTAACTTAATCCAGGCTGAAGTGTTTGGTTTTATTTCTAGTCAGGTGTGGAGTCGGTTGTTTTCACTATGAATCTTTTCTGACGCTGAGCTGTGATGGGTCCGTCCTGTTACGTGAACCAGATGTTTGTGAGTCACATGATCTTCTCCCTCTGATGTGACTGGTTAAATTTTCAGCTTGTGCAGTGGATTGACTTCAACTTTAACCATTCCTACTAACTGTTTGTTCTAACTCCTGAGTTGATTCTGTAGACGAGGACTGAGTTGATCCTTTCTTTTTTTGCTCCGTTCCATCCTTCAGATGATCAGACTGTTCTTATCTGACATTTTAATGATTCAAACTCTGGAGAGGTTTTGGTTTTCTGCTCCATGAAGCTCAGAAAAAAACAAGAGGAAATGAGACAGAATGTTGTTTCTGCAGCTTCGCGTCCTGAGAATAAAAACAGACTGAAGCTTTACACTACATGACCAAAAGTATGTGGACAGATGAAGATTTTGTTTGAATGTATTCATAATTTAAGGTGTGTGTTTGCAGCATGATACGAAAGACAGACCCTTATTTTCATATTTTGACATTTAGGTCTTCATTTCCAGTTGTTTCAGGCCTTTCATTTGCTTTAAAGTTTATTTTCAGCTATTGCATTTTATTTAAGTTTCACTCCAAGTGCTAATATGAACTTGAGGTTTTCTTAATTAATTAATTTAAAACTGAAGAAGATAAAGGATGCTGAATATGACCAGTTTCTGATCGTGTGGCCTTAATATAGGATAACATCTAATAAAATCAATTCAGTGATTATTTTCTCTTCTAATAAAGTAAACTTTCAGTCTGGAGATTTAAAAAGAAAACAGGAAATGTGATTAAAGCATATTATATCTACAATTGTCCACATACTTTTGATCACTTAAATTACGTCAAACTGAATAAATATGCATGTTTTCTGATTTATTCTTGTGCAAAGTTGTGTCAGAAAATCTTGGTGTTTGGGACTCTGTTTGCCTTTAAGGGCGTCGTCTACTTTTAATTTTTCCCTTTTTCTTTGTGTTTGTCTGTATTTCTTCCTGCTTCTGAATTGTCTGGGACTGATTTTTGTACTTTTTGGGAAAGCTCGTAAACTCAGTGCCTCTCTGGGTTTGTGAAAATCCGGAAGGCAGTGGATCCTGAAGGGAACACGTTGTTGTTTTTTGCGCTGTAGAGGAGATGCACCACACTTGACTTTTACTGTTCAACGCTGTTCCACAAATAAGTCAGTGGTTTACTGTATATCAGAACATTTAAGCTGCAGCTCAGACGCATCATAATCAATTAAATCATATTCAGACAGTAATAGCAGAATTTGATTAGTTTGAAAACTCCAAAAAATATAGGCACCAAATATCACATTTATTCACTGTTCTTGTTCCACCAGCTTGTCCTTGTAGCTCAGAAACTATTTTCTATAGTTCTAGGGTTGTTATTGAGTTGCTAAATGGCAGAAAATCCATTGTACTTTAATTTATTAAACTTATTTGCTTAATGTTATATGTTTACAAGAAAGAATAAATATTATAATCAACTTTAAATATATTTCTAAAAATGTTAAATTAACAATATAAATTCACTGTTCCAAAAAAAACCCATCCTCCACATATTGCTCTTGGACAGCTTTATCCCTACCCTGAAGATTACATCTCACACAGACACCTGTGTGAGAGTAAAAAATTAATGTATAAAAGTGCAGATAAATAACAGGATTATCAGGATTATCTTTGGTTTGCTGAATCAAGTGGCAATAAGAACAAAAAAAAAAAGTAACTTGGACTGATTGAGACATATAGCAAAGTAAAACCCACACTGATCTGCATTTTCTTTTTATAAATTGTCTGCCTCAGATTAAATGTGTCAAATCATATATACTTGACTAATATCATTGAAACTTATTCAATTCTAGGCATAATTCCAAGCAGGTTTATCTCTGCTCATGTAAGTCTTCAAATGATGCCAAATAACCCCAGTCTGAACTTCAGTAAAATCTGAGTGAGTCCGAGCTGCAGTTCATTATATGTATGTTATGGACAGATGGCGTCGAACAGTACAAGCAGTGGGTTTGACCTCTGACCTCTGAGACACACTGAACAACAGGGACAGAATGTAAGTTCAAAGTGAACTGATCTTTATGTACTGTACATAAACCATACTGAAATCAGTGAAATGTGAGTAGGTTGGTCGTAGTCTGACACCGTCTGATTAGAATCACATTAAAACGAGGCTACGTTCATTGTAACATTAATTTTCAAACATGTTTTGTAATATTTGCACTACAAAATAAACTTGAATTTTAAACAAAGTGGTGATTTGTACTTTTTTTCACTGTTTTTCATTTTCTGTTTATGTATTTTACTCATTTGTCGCATTTTAAACTTGACTTCATACATCACCTACATCACCTTCAACCAATGTGGGATGGAATGAAGCAGTTGCAGAAAATCAATGAATGTACGTGTAGTGCTGTGCTAACGTCTTAGAAAGTCTGTAGATGTGTTATTTACAGCAATGTGTTAGTCTCTTTTAGGTTGACTGTCCAGATATCTTATTAAATGTTATTTTACACACCTTCACAATTCCCCAGAGACCTTCATAATGTTCAATCATTTTCTCTGTCCAGATAATCGTACCTAACATCTTCAATATTGGTGTTTTGTTTTTGTTTTTTCTAAAATGTGGTCATAGTCAAACAACAAACCTTTTGGTGGTGCACGACTTCTACATCGTACTGTATATATGGATATATGTGTGTGTGTGTATATATATATATATATACTGTAAATATAGCTGCTGTAAATGTCATACTAAATTAAGCTACTAGGAAGGACATCCCTGAATACAATTTCACAAAAATAACCTCTAGAAGACAGTCATAACATTTCCATGAGGGTATAGGAGTCGCTCTGACTTTAAAGTGTTTTTAACAGTACATAGTGGATTCAGGTTTGTAAACAGATTGAAAGGTAAACATGACACGAGAAAAATTATATAGTTAGAACATTATTAATCCCTCTGGAAGGTTCCTCTGGGAAATTAGTGTTCCAGCACCAGTACACACTGTATAACAGGAAAAAAATAATGCGTGTCAATATCTTCTTGTCTCTGGATCTGATGGCCTACTCAAGCCAGTTTACGTTTCACGTTAAACAGTCAGTGTGGTGGTGATGTTCACATACTCTGAAAACACATTTAAAAACATGAGGAAGTTGTAAAAGGTCGGGATGGTCCCGAGTTCAGTCACCATTCAAACAAACCTTTGGATGTTCCTATGAAATGGCATTGACTCAGATCTGTGTCACTTGTTAAGTGCTTTCAATGAAGAGGTTTGACTGAGAGTTCATAACTCATTACCCAGTGACCAAATTCATTTATAACAATTAAATAACAGTTTTTGCTCCGAAATATTTTTCACGAGGAACAAAATGTGCATGCTCTTTTGTTAAAGTATATTTGACTCCTTCTACTTTCACCAACCTCAATTCAATCTGGCACAAAAAAATGCCAATTTTAATTACATTTTTTAACGCAACCTTTTTGTGCTTTTAAAACAGGTTCTATCTTGTTTTTTTTTAAGTATCACTAATATGATAAAGTTACATTATTTGTTCTTGCTGAAAACAGTGTAAATGTGTGGAAACATTTACATCATTTACATTAATGACATTCGTTACACCAGATTCATTGTGTGTGTCTGTGTAATGACAATAAATGAAGTCTAAGTCTAACATCCTACTAACATCAATACCTAATAGAATTTAATAATAAACTTTCAGAAATTTTGTTTTCCATTGAAAATATAATTCAAGATTGCAAATTTTTCAGGAGTTCACAGCTTCTCGCGCTTCAGAATTCTGTGAAAATACTGTGAATTCAATAAAATTTCATATAAAGAAATAAACTTTTTATTGATATCACGGGTTTAAGTACATATGAGTCGCTCCACGTGTCAGTCCTCCTATCCTGAAACGATCTAAATAAGGGAGTGCGTGGGAAAGCACACGCAGATAAACACGTGTTTGCTGTGGGAGACCTTAGACCCTGGTTATGGATTATGTAACTACATTTCACATGGCGCCCGAGTTTTACTGTAGCCACGCCTATTCTTCGTTTCAGTAACACCGCGACGCTCCCTGCCCGCCGGCGTCCACCTTATAAACCCAGTTCAAGCCATTGGCAGCAGTCCCTTGTATTTCTGATGAAATCCTCTAACCGAAACGAAAGAACGGAAACGAGACGGCGGGTAAAACGGCGCTTTTACGCGGAAAACAGAGACATATCAACAGTGGAAGTTGGATAAATGTGTTTTAGTATCGACGAAGACGACAAGTTTTGATTTGGAACAAAACATATGTCGCGTTCCGGCTGAAATAACCGAAAGCCTTGTGCCAAGCTAACCCTTTGCTAATCGCCAACCGCCGGCTACAGCTGGAGCCCTCCAGCCGACAACCGCCGCTTCTTCAACTGAACTACGGAGACACGATGGCTTTGTATTCACCCTCGCCAGTGGATTTATTCTCATACGAATCAACCATGATGTTCCTGTATTTCCCCTCTTCTGTTAAGCAGTCAACAAGAAAGAAGTGTAACCACCATTCTCAGCAAAACGCCGCGGTGCAAGCAGTCGGTCACCCCGTTACGGACGATAAGTGCTGGGCTCCCTCCCGTGGTAGCTCTCGGTGTGTGTCAGAGTAAAGGCCGTTGTCAGTTATTAACGGTAGCTAAACTGCTAGCTGTCCAGAGTCATCACCCCAGCTTGGTGAATGTCTCATAACGTATATTTTGCACTGTTGAGATAAGGAAAATGTTCAGAAATATAATTGGTACGGAACATGAATCCGGCAGGAAGAGCGCCGCCTCCCTGACCGTTAACGAGAACACCTCTCCGGGGCTTGATAGTCAGGAAAGCTCCTGGATCGGCCTGCTGTCCGTTGTGTCCAGGCCCGCGATGTCATTTCTGCAGAAATATCTCCCGGGTCGAGCTCGAAACCCGGTGGCACAGTCTGATAAGGCAGTCGGGTGGATCCGTGGGGATATGAAAAAAACTTTTGTTGAAGAAGAAAACGAGTTTTTAAGTCAGTTTGACGACATGATACCCGCTCCTCACCTCACTTACCTGCAGTGTCAACACCAATCAGCCGCCACTAACGGCGGTGTGCCCTGGCTGACCACCGAGTCTCTGCGGGAAATGGGGATCCAAGACCCCGAGGAGGTGAACTTAAACCTTGGATGTATTTCATCTGCCAGGACTGTTTTCAACCACGTCATGTTGAGCTCAGTTTCATCTCAGGAAATGAAGGGAGTGAAAGCTGGAAGTAAAAGCAGGCCCTGGTGGGGCAGCTTATGGGGGGGCGAGGAGGAGATCCCACAGGGTAAACCACTGTCATATCTGTCCTGGACTGTGACAGGCATGCTTTGTCCACAAAGGCCCGGATCAGAGACAAAAGCCTCGGCTGTGTTTGTCCAGGAGGAGAGGGAGTGGACGGTGGGAGAAAACGCTGGACCAGCTTCCCACAAAGAAGAGCCAGCCAACAATGGAGGCCTTCATACAGTCCAGAACCCTGAGAAGTCCACAGCAGACCACCACCTTAGTATCACTGACCACCTCAGCCTCTCTGAAGCTGCTGCTTGCCTTGAGGTGACACTTCTGACCCCGGATCAGGACAATGGCTATTCCAGTCTGGAGGAGGAGCAGGTCCAGATCGGCCAGCAGCACATGATGACAGCCTCAGCTCCGATCAACAGGCAGTCACAGATGGAGGCTGCGATTGCATCAACAGAGAGCAGCTGCACCACTGGAACAGATATGGCAGAGGTAGGCAGGCCTTTCTTTGTATTTAAAATTTCCATATCTGTTCCAAGTCCAATCAATGCAACATTTGACATATGTTGGTGGATGTGGTCTTTGTGCAGGTAACATGGTATCCTTGAGGATAATATTTTCAATATGAATTTCCTATTTGAATATGAACAAGTATAATGTGCAAATATTTTTACATTGTGGAACTGCATTGTATGAATTTGAGAACGTACTTACAAAGGAACTGATTGTAGCATCAAATACTTAAAAGTTGTAAAATCCTTTGAATGGGTAAATGAAACAAGTAGATGGAAATGGTAAATGGAAAACTAATTATGAATCTTGATTGTATTTAGTTTTTTTGTTTTCCTGTACTTAGAGGTTTTCTTCAGGATTAAAAATCCATCTGCCACTTCTTGAATTGTCTGTTAACATAGTGTTGTCTGAAAATGGACAAAAGCCTGTGTTGATAAGACTTCCTCCTTAGTTGGCTGCAGCAAATCTGTACCTGTAAAGGCAGAGTGTTTCTGAGAATCAGAATATTATGAAATGTACTCATCAAGCATATGGATGTTTTCTTCACCCACCAAAGGAGGAGAGTCCTGAGGAGGAGGAGGAGACTCCTGAGGAGGAGGAGGAAGAGGAAGAAGTAGTAGTGAATGAAAAAGAAGAGATGCAGAAAGATGATGATGAAGCTCAGGAGTTGCCATCTGCAGTGGCAATTGTCACTCCAAAGTGCCAGAACCCAACCATTGCCTTCATCATGGGCTGCCCCTGCAGCGATGATGACAGCAGCCAATCCGAATCCAGTGATGACGACTTTGACGATGATGATGGCTTTGACAGTGAGGGCTTGTCAGATCTGTCTAACTCATCTGATGATGAAGATTCAGAGACAGAACGTCTGTGGAACTCTCTGTGCCATAATCACGACCCGTATAACCTCCGCAACTTTACAGCCCGGTTGCACACAGGCCCTCCAACCCTGCCAAGGACCATTCCCTCTGCTGCTGCTGCCTCTGCCACACCCCCATCCTCTTCTTCTTCCAGCCCTGCGTCCCCCCCAACCCTCCCGGCCCCCTCTCCACCATCAGGATCAGACACATGGGATGACTCGGCGTCAGCCAGTGAAGCAGATGAAGGTGAAAGCCTCAAACTCTGGAGCTCTTTCAGCTGCTCCTCAGACCCCTATAGCCCCTTGAATTTCCAGGCCTCTCTGAGGACTCAGAGCTCCAAAACCAGGGCCAAAAAAGCTACTCAGACCCCTCTTCAGAACCCAGCATCACCTCCCAAGTACAGGAAGAAGGCGGCTGAGGAGAGACATGACAGCGGCTTCTCTGAGCTTTCCACGTCCACTAGCAGCAGATCCACCAAAAAGGTCAGTGTGTTCCTTGTGTTGTTTTTCCCTTTAAAACTGATGTCAGGTCTGCATGATGGGGTTCAATTAATGTTCCTGTTTACCACCTGTTCCATTTTAGGTTTCACAGACACGTGAATAATGCTAAATTCACTAATTGACTTTTGACAGATGTAATGGTTACTCTATTCCCTTTAGACGTCAACTGCATGTTCTCAGTAAATCACTGTTCATCAAGCTTCTGGGCCATCAGACGTGTATGGGTAGGATCCTATTGATGGTCTCCATGGTTTCCATGGAAAGTTTCAACATTTTGACTCAAAATTATAACAGAGTGCAGACACTTAAATATCGTCTGCCACTATCAGACATTTCAGTTTAACACTATAAGATCCTTTCCATTCAAATTAAGACTTGGTTTTGAAGATTTATTATTTTATTTTTTTTTGTAACTTTTTATTTATGCAGTTTTAAGAACAAAACAGGAAAAAAGACAGGAAAAGGA
>JAPTHA010000023.1:24451917-24464635 GCA_029814585.1 Gymnapogon annona | reverse complement strand
AGTTCGTGTAACCTTAGTTAAACAATGTTGCCTAATTCCATGACCTGTTATCAGGTCTTGTTTGAGCTTTGTCGCGTAGCCACTGAAATGGCACAGCACTGAGACAAAGCAGGAACAAATGTGGTCACTTTTTATCCACGTGTAGTGATAAGTAACGTTACAAAAGTAAAATTGTAAATCAGTATCATGAGTCTGGAGATTAAAAATAACCTGTATCATCAGGGTTTGTGGTGGTGTCCCCAACTGTATAAGCTTGTATTAGGTTCATGAATCCTATGGCTCCCCATATGTAATGCAGATACGTAATAAAATGGGTGGTCTAAAATTACTCCAACATTTCATCATGTCTGTTAATGAACATTTCTTAGTATTGTAATTGAGGAGACAATGGTTTTAATGCTTACCTCCCTTGGTTTAAAAAAAAACACTCCAGGACACGATATGGTAAAAGTTCTAATATTATGTCAATTGACCAAGAGATTGTCTCCAAATAATATATAAACATTAATCTTGTTTCTCATATGAGCTCAACACATGATGTAACATGGTGAAATGCACATGATTCAGTTTGTGTTTAGTCACTGTCGACTCTGACTTAAAAATACTGTGAGCTGGTGTTTCCTCTCTAAAGGCTTCACGTTATTCCTATTTTTAGAGTCCAATTGTAATAAATGCATTTTTCATAGTGTCCTGCTCACGGTGAGTTTTCCTGCCGTTGACAAGTGAGGTGAAGGTAAAATCTAAATCGGGAGAAACAACTAACTTTATTTCATAGTCTTCATATTGGCATTGTGAAGATCTACCAAGAACGTTGCGTTAGATCAAACCTAAAACTGCATTTAAAAGCAATTCATTGATTGATTTTTGACTTGACAAAAATGTATTCACTGTTAAGGTACAGAAGCTAAATTCACATAATACAATCATATTTTATAAGGCAATGAACTGTTTTCATCTTATTTTAAATTGGTTATTTTATTAAAAGGTTTACAAACCACACATTCTGAGAGACATTGGCTCTCATGATGATACAAAAATTATTTTTATTTTGTCTTAAACTGATTTTGCTGTTTTTTAATACTATTAATGCAAAGAATATCCAGTGGACGTCAACAACTGTTTCGTTTGCATGTGTAGAATTTGAGGTTTTTCATTCCCTGTTGCCTCATTCTGATGTCACTTAAAATGTGTGGAAAGAATACACCTCGTATACTAGACCTCACATGAGTCAGCACATATACCAGACTGACGATCTGAAGCAAACCAGTTAAACCAAACGGCTTGATGTGAAATGTGTGTAGTTTGACCCTGAAGTGGATCTAGAGCCTCTGTTTAGTTTATTATCAGTTTGATCCTCCCGTGACCTCTCTGATTCTAATTTCTTTTTGTGGTACAGGTCCGTTTCTGTGACGACGTGGAGGAGTTCTTTGCCAGTTGTAGTGAGGAGGAGGAGGACCGCAGGGGTCCGTGGGAGGAGCTGGCCCGGGACCGCTGCCGCTTCCTGAAACGTTGCCAGGAGGTGGAGCAGAGCATCGCCTTCTGTTTGCAGCCTCAGCATCGCAGCAAAGTGTACCGACGCTTACAGCAGCGGCCGGACCAGCACGCCTGAGACTAGCACCTGAGGACAAGACCACCTGCAGTCCCGCAGCTCAAACGGAGTCCACGTACAAGTGTTGATGCAGCTTAGTGTTCAGACTGAGGGCAGCGATGCAGGCTAATATGGGTCTGGAGGACTTTGAGGTGGTTCACTGTGAGCTGGATCCTCTGGTTCTGCTTCAGACCAGCGATGGGAGGCTGGACTCGGCTTCATTCAGAGGATCTGACAAATTTGTTTTTCATTTGCACTTTTTATGTCACAGAAACTGAAACTAGCTTGATTAAAAATCAGGATCAGTGGATGTCCGAAAGTCCATCAGATTAATGGCAAATTGTTCAGGACTTTAGCTTTAAAATGTTAAGTTAGAAACATCATCATTTGGACTTTTTCTTTTTTTTCAACTTTTTGTCTCAGAATCAAACATGAATTTCTCTTCTTAAATAAATGCTTCGCTTTAAGGTGCACAGACACATAAACTGGTCACTTATTAGTTCATATGTGGGTTCATTCATCTTCCTATAAACCTGCATATGTCTGTCAGGTGTTTGACTCACACTTAATTCAACAGAGTTTGAATCTCCATAAGCATTTCAGTCTAAAAGACTGAGCATGTGTTTGTTGTCTGACTAATTTTGGTCAATTATACAAGCTTGTCATATGAACAAAAAGACAACACTCATAATCCAAAATATTTATTAACTTAATGAGCATACAGACTCCGGTAAGAATTTATTATAAATAGAGAAAAGACCATTGTGCTTTTGAAAACTGGAGCCAGATTTGTTTACTTGTGCAACATTTCTGTACAGAATGAGATAAGGTAAATGGTCAAAGAGCCAGTGTTATTAATTTAACAAGTGACTAGTTAATTGTGAGTTTGTGAACCTTAAAATGAAGTAAATGTTAAACACTTGTTTTAGTCAGCCCTGTTAAACATGTTCCGTTTGAAGCTGACAGCTTTAATTTATCACTAAGCTTGAGTATTTTTTGTTTTGAACTGTTGGTAGGATTAAAAAAAAAGTAATTAAAGCAACATGAGCTGCAGGAAGGTAAACTGTTGAAACACGTAACCCTGAGGGCAGGTTCCAAATCTGGAGTAACTGGAACAACCACAAATGAGACTAATTGAACTTCAATTTACACACACAAATTGAGACGGTAAGTTTATCTTACTCAGCCTGTTGCCTTGAAATTGTTATTTGTTTATCCACACAATGGTCTAGAACACAAATGGAGTCGATGAAACGGCAAAGTATCAGTTCATTTTACTTCATGCTAACTTTAAATCTTCAACTTCTAAACTAATTGTTTATCCAGTTCAACAGTATTTCACAAGCCAAAGTCTTTATTTTGTCCCCAAAGCCAAAGATTTATCTGATTTTAAAAAACTAAGGTTAGTTTGTTGTTTAGTGTTGTTTCTGATCAGTATAAATCACAACAGATGTATTGGATCGGACATCCCTTTAATTCTACATCGGAACCAGCTTTTTGTCCAGAAGAAGAAGGACGAGTTCATCTGTTTGAGCTGCACGATGTGGTTTGTGTCTGACCTCATGACTGAACCCAGAGTGTCACCTTTAACAATACAAACTGTTCAACAGAAGACGTGGCTCACTAAAGACTTTTATTTTTCTAATGACTGGTTGTTTGATGGGTGACTTCCTGTTTAATTGTTTGCTCACTAATAAAATCAGTATTTAATGATCACACATTCTCTCAGGTATGTTTCATTTCTGACCAAAAAAGGCCTCGATTTTTAATCTTATCATAAATGAAGTTTGAATCGTCATAGGTCTTAAACTGTTGTAATGCACTGAGAAAATACTGTACCAAGTAAAACTACTAATACACATCAATACTGCAGTAAAAGCAGAATACCAAAGGCCCTCAAGAAAATGACAATTCACTAGAAATGTATTTTGTGGTGCGTTGCCCTGACCTTTTCATTATATCACCCCACCTTGTCAAATGCAGTATGAGGAGTGAGTGTGATGTGCCCGTCACACTCAAATTAGGATTGTCATAAATTAAGAATAAATGGTTTTTAAAATTTAAATGACATTTCAGATGCACATAGGCTCAAATCACTTTTGATTTTTAATCTTGCAATAACAAATCTCATTTTGAGAGAATAGGGAAAGCATAAATTGAGGCTGGTTTGAAGTTGCTGGGTCATGTGACTGCAGAGCTTTTGAAAAACAGACCTTTTTTATAGAAATATTGATGAGGTTGATAAAATAGTTGTATATATTGATTTAACGCTAATACAAAGTGATGTTACCTAAAATTCCTTTGAGTTTTAACTGATTTGATGTCGCTGGACCATTGGACTGAGGAGATATCAGACCAAATGCCCCCCCCCCCCCCAATTATTAGAATATATAATGATGATTTCCAGCATCGCCACAGCAAATCCAATTTGCATATTTGATTTGGCAGGAGTTTTTACGTCAGATGCCCTTCCTGACATATCGTTTCGGTATATCTGACTGACAAATAAACACACAGTACTGTTGATCTAGAATTCCTACACATTTTGTCTCCTCAGATCAATTTCACACAACCTGATATTTGCTCCTGCTCCTGAAAATAGTTCAATATGATGTCTTCCATAAACAAAATATGGACGCCAGCAAAGTAATTAAAATAAACGCAGTGCTAAAAAAAATAGTGAATAACATAGATAAAATGGTTTAAAAAATAAAAAAAATTAAATGAAAAGATTGAAAAAAGCAATTAATCAGACAGAAATGAGACTATCACTGGACTAAAAATCAAAACATGCGGCGACGTTCAAGTCTTCAGCCGCAACTACAGTAAACTTCCTCTAGATGGCAGTGTTCCAATAGTTTATCCAGGTTCCACCCACTGTCATGACTGTCCAATCAAAACAAGAGGACGTCATTACATCAACAGCTAACGTCATGTTGGTTTTGAGAGACGAAATTATTTATTTATTAACTGACGCAAGGGCGCTAAATCTAAAATAAACCTTGAATAAAATGTGAAAATACATAAATATATTTTGGTGAAGCAGCTGCACGCATGAAAGGTTCGATAATATTTCACTTTCACACAATAAAACTTTTTAGCTGTGGTTAGCGTTAAGTTTAAAACGCAGGGAAAATGACTTGCTAACACTGCCGGGTCGGGGTAGCTACAGTCTAGCATGCTAGTTAGCTGACATTAGCAGTTGGTGGCCTCCAGTTCTGACGTTATCATGCAAATACTGTTTGTGTTGGTCTAATGCAATGCAGTGCTCTGTGTATGTGTGTGATGCATTCCATTTTAAAGTGTAATTAGGTAAGATAAAACTGTTTGTTTAATTTTGGTTAAAGTGGCATCCTTTAGCTAGCGGTAGTTTGCTTCGTCAGAATCAGGCTACACGATATTTGGCTTCTATTAGCCAGCTAGTTAGCATACCCGGTGGTTTTGCTAATGTAATGCTATTGCATCTTTACTAAATCCAGTCTGGCCATTCGCTTTATTAACTGATTCTTTGCCACTATGTTGCAGAATTATGGCACCCCGTTTGCAGCTAGAGAAAGCAGCCTGGCGTTGGGTTGAAACTGTGAAACCAGAAGAAATTAGCTGGGAGCATATCGAACTAGCATATCGCATTAACCTCCCGGCCTGCAAAAGAGGAGCCTGCAGGTACATATGAATCTCTAACATACACCAGTTTTTTTTTGTGTTTTTTTTTACCAGTAATTAACTGTTAATTTTAGTGCAGCTGCAGGGGGTCGGTTTAGTTTAAAGCCGCCAGCAAGCTAGCTATGCACAGACAAGCTAATTTGCATAAAAACACTGATCATTCAGCTCACTTATCATAATAATGTTAAAAGATTGCACGGACGTGTTCACGTCGTAAAAGTCATTCTGGGGTTTCAATCTTGAAGTGAGAAACAGTGGTGTCTTGATCACGACCACCGAAATGACAATTACCTCGTCACGAGCATAACCGATTTTATTATTTAGTTTTTAGAAGTTGCGTGAGCTAAAACAGGGTATATGTGATCGGCTGTATCTGCACATCTTACTGATTACTTTATTATCTTACACATAGGAGGTGTGCACGTTAGACAGTCAACTTAAGAACCATCATTTATTTGGTTTAAAGAATGAACTTTATCATATATGTCACTGGCAAACGCACAACATGCATCCTTCAAGAAAGTATCCAATCCTCTGTCTAAACCAATAAAGGAATATTTGTTTTTTTAAAGTACAGTGCTTACTTGGAAGATACCTTCAAAGTTTGATTCCTTCATTATTTGCTGTGCAGAGAAATCCCTGATCACGGTGAATGTTTTTACTGGTCTAGTAAATAAATTGTGAATCAGCAGTCATAACCAGTGCCTCAAGAATGAACAAAACTGAAGTTGGAGCTGGACACTTCAATAAATATTTTGCAAAATCAAGAATATTATTCTGCAGGCATTATACTTATCAATATTACATTTCATTATGTCTTCCAAATCCAATCCCAGTGGTGGAATTTGTACTAAAGTGTTTCCCTACTTCGGGAGACACCATATTTCTCTTTTGACCCATGACTTGGAAAAAGTAGGTGAACACCTGGCCTAGATTATGGCTGTGTATATGTAGGGAGTCGCAGTAAATTTGTCTTAATGATCATTGCTTGACTTTTCCCTGGCTGGATAGCTCAGTTGGTAAGGTACTGGGCTGGTGCATCGGGGACCTGGGTGAACGTCCAATGGGTTGTGTCAGGAAGGGCAGCTGACATAAAAACCCCTGCAAAATCAAATATGCAAGTTGGATTCGCTGTGGCGACCCCAGAAAGGAAAAAGCTGAAAGAAATCATCATCCTCATCATTGCTTAACTTTATAGGAGAAACTGCAAAGGAAACCCAAACTGTCTTGTGGGCATTGGTGAACAGGCATGGCTCGGGGAAATCGATGAAAATGCTTTCCACAATATTGACGACCCAAACTCGGAGCGTCGGGACAAGGTGACTTTTACATGCCTGAGACACTTCTATCATTTCCTTTTGGCTTATCAGTTGAAATATTGAATAAATAACAAGGGCAGAACTAACACAGTATTCATACCTTTTCATTATTTCCTTCTTTTCCAGAACACGTTTGTTGGCCTGACTAATTTGGGGGCAACATGTTATGTGAATACATTTCTCCAAGTATGGTTCCACAACCTGGAGCTGCGAAGGAGTCTCTATCAATGTCACAACTCCAGAGCACAGGAACACAATTCAGAGTCTGGTACGTGCAAGTAGTATTAGCAGTTTTTTAACATACTGCACATGCCTCTGTGCTCTAATTTATCTTCTTACTTGTTTTGTCATTTGTATTTCCTTTCAGTTACACCCTTATTGTAGAATGCCTGCAACAGTACTTACTCTGTTTAATATGTGTTCATTCTCATTATGTGAGGTGGTTTTGAGGATTTACATCTCAGTTGACTAAGAAATCTCAAGGTTGGCATTTAAGTAAGTTGTTGAAAACAGACTCAATGCAAATTACAGCAGTACAATATCACAGGAGGGTGGCACCACTCTTCCTCTACTTCTCACCATTTTTAGTGTCAGACATTTCACATTTGTTCATACTTTGAGGACTACAAAACATCCTATATGTTTATCTGACTGTTTAAGTGAAAGTGCCCTGTCAGAGGTAGAGTCCTGCTGGCTGGCATCACGTTGAGAGTAAATTCTGTGTCTGTTTCAGATTATGAACCTCAGTCCATCTGTGAGCATCTACAATATCTGTTTGCGCTTCTGCAGAACAGCAACAGGAAGTACATTGACCCGTCTGGGCTAGTGAAAGCTCTGGGTCTGGACACGGGACAGCAGCAGGTAAAATACTGCTCCTAACCGTGAACATTGTTGAGAAATTGTGCTTAAAATCACAGTGTGAACCTGAGAGAACTGTTGTCGTCATTTGTGATGTTCCTCACAGCATTGATTTCAATTACTTTCAGGATGCTCAGGAGTTTTCCAAACTCTTCCTGTCTCTATTGGAAGACACGCTGTCCAAACAGAAGAACCCGAACCTGCAGAATGTTATCCAGCGGCAATTCTGTGGACAGTTCTCCTATGTTACAGTGTAAGGAAACCCACTGCTTGAACCTGACACTAGGAGTCTAGTTTCAGAAGGTCCAATGTGACTGCATGAGCCAGTGGGGGAAGTGTAGTTCTACTGCTGAGTGAGACTCTACTAATATTAATTCAATAATAATTACAAATGCACTTGAAAGATAGGATTTATGTTATTGAAGGGAAATACAGAGAAGTATTTGCCCATCTTAACAAAGAGGTAAAACACAAGCATTGTGTGCTGTCTGCATTAGCTACAGAACCTTGACAGCATTCAGTCTTATGCATGTCAATAATGATATGAATCCATATGACAGGATGTAGTTATAGCAGCTGCCCACTAGGGCAAAGAAGAAGATCCTCAGTCCTGATGGACCGAGGTCAAAGTAAAAGCTGTTAGTTTAACTGGTGGAATTATTTACAAAAATCAATAAAATATAAAACTATGTTGGACAATAATGGAGACAAAAAGGCATATGGATACCACTCAAATCAATACATTAATAAACCAAAAAGTTAGTAAAAATAAATATCACTTGGAACTGAAAGCTACTTCCCTTCTATTCCACTATAAAGTAGAAAGATCCACCCGAATATTTAGTTAAGTATATCTGCGGGATGTGATGATGTTGTCTGGGTTTGATTATTCCTCAGCTGTAACCAGTGCGGACGATCATCTGCGCTGCCGTCCCGATTCTATGAGCTCGAGCTGAACATCCAGGGCCACAAAAACCTGACCGAGTGTGTCACAGAGTTCCTGAAGGTAACATCAATCATGGCTACACATCTTGTCAATAAATCATATCTCAGAAGAGACGTTTGTTGTGTTACTAACTGCTGGTCCTCCATGTTACAGGAGGAGAAACTGGATGGAGATAACCGTTACTTCTGTGAGAGTTGTCAGAGTAAACAGAATGCAACTAGAAGGATTAGATTGCACAGCCTCCCTCCAACGCTAAACCTGCAGCTCATGCGCTTCGTTTTTGACAGGTCATCAATCTGGAAAAACGGATGCTGGTTAAAAGCTTCCTGAGATGACCACAAGTATTTTATACCAACATGTAAAAGACACGAATAATGAAGGTTCCCAACTATTTTGTGTTTTTTGCAGACAAACAGGTCACAAGAAGAAGCTGAACACGTTCATCAGTTTTCCAGAACAATTGGACATGGGGCCATTTTTAGAAGGAAAATCAGGTTGGTAGTTGAAATGTGCACTCAACATCCTCAACAATATTAGACTATATTGACCGGCTCACTGCTTCTCCAGACCAGAAATGTGTATATGAGCTGAGTGCAGTGCTGATCCATCGAGGCATTAGCGCATACTCGGGTCACTACATTGCTCATGTAAAGGATGCCCGGACCAGTGACTGGTACAAGTTCAATGATGAGGAAATTGAGAAGATGGAGGGAAAAAAACTGCAGCTTGGCATCGAGGAGGACATTGGTGAGTCGTATGAAAAGGAGAATGGTCAGCTTTACGAATGGATCTGTGCTTTACGTGTTTTGTAGTATGGAACAGAAGCAAGAAAAACCCACCATAGGTTTGACATGTTTGTTCAGGTGTTTAAATCAGTTAAGTTATATACTACTAAAAAAATCATGTTTGAGTTTTTTTCTGTCACTGTTTGGATCTATTGGTGGAACTAAAGTCCAAAAGTGTATTTCATTTGTGTATTATTTGTATCATATTGTTAAATTGTGAAATCATGGGTACAGTGATAATAAAGGCTATTTTATTGTAATTTTTCCTCTTTTTCCACAGCAGAGACAGTGAAATCACAGACCAGAAAACCAAAGTGTGGTAAAGGCTACCACTGCTCCAGGAATGCCTACATGTTGGTGTACAAGGTCCAAGAGGAGGAGAGCTCAGATCCCTCGCGAACCAATGTCGAGGTTCCAGGTGAGTCAAATACATTTAATTTTTAAAAAGATGTTTGTGTTTGTATCACAAAATTAACATTCCCTGTCTGTGTGGTGTCCCTCAGCCTTCCTTCAGAGGTTGGTGGACCAAGACAATCACAAGTTTGAGGAGTGGTGCTGTGAGATGTCCGACATGAGAAAGCAAAGCGTTGATAAGGGCAAAGCCAAGCATGAGGAGGTGAAGGAGCTCTACGAACTTTTACCTGCAAATGACGGTCGGTAAAAACAACATCTCACTGCCCTTAGAAATAATGCAAGAATTGTCCTTATACTGCATGTTGAGAATTTAGATTTGAGGGAGAGATGATGTAAGTTCCACATGGTCTTCAGAAATTTAGTTAGTGAGTGAGTTCTAGAATCATCATGTTTGTTCAGACTTTAGCCGAGAAACCTTACAAATTCTCAATAACCATGTTGAACAATAGCACTGAGCAATGTGGCAAAAATGTGACGTTTTTTGTGAAACCAAGAAAAATACATCCAAACTCTCTCTTGCGCTTCTAGTTCAACCCTCCATAAAAGGTCAATGTTCCAATCAACAGTGTCAATTTGTCCTCTGTGTACCACCTATAAATATTTAAAAAAATTGAAACCAGAACACCTGTGAACTCTTCTGTTTTACACAATGCATGTAGCCATTCAGGTATAGATTTTGGAATTTGCATGGTCCTTGTGTCTCTTGACATGTACGCTGTTTGTGGTTCAAAACCATCTTAACAGTTGGCGTTTTCAGAGTTCACAAGCCTATCATTATTTTTTTCACACTGCTGCTTTGAGACTGTTTTACTACCCAGCCCTTTATTAACACAATTTTTATGATCAACCAACTGGAGCTATTGGATCTGAACCATGTTCCTGTAGCTCCTCCACACTGATTTTTCATGAATTTGGGGTAGGTAGAGCTCAGTATAGCTTGGATGCTTAACCTTTAAATACTGTGGTACAGACTCAGAATGATTTCTGATGTTGGAAATAAGACAAAAATAAGTTTAATGTTGATTAGAGAGTGCTATAATTTACCTTGTATAAAGAGTACTGTGCAGATTCAGATTTCCTTTATTTGTCATTGCACAGACCAATGATCTGGCAATGAAATGTCATGAAGCTGCACAGAGTAGGAAAAAAAGAGCAGAGCAGATATACAACAAAATTGATTCATGATTGATTGATTCAGATGTGTTTGATGTGTTTACCTGTCCTCTGTCTATAGCGGAACCATATGAGTTCATCTCGCTGGACTGGCTAAAGAAGTGGCTGGACGACGCCACCGCCACAAAGGAAATTGATAACTCCCTGTTTCTCTGTTCACATGGGAAACTGCATCCCGACAATGTCGGAGAGTCCAAGAGAGTTTCTCTGCAGGCAGCAGAGCTCCTGTATGAGCGCTACGGTGGAGGGCCGAGACTGGACAGTAAGTCTCACAGAAGGGGAGGGGGTCTTGGAGATTGGGATCATCTTTGAGGGCTTTCTAAATCCTAAACGGTTCTTTATTTTTTACATAACCTGTGTTTCTTTGTGTGTGTGTGTGTGTGTTCAGGCTCATCTCTTTGCAGAGAGTGTGTTGGCCAACGATGCAGAGTGCTGCGACTAAAGAACCAGCTTAACGAGGACTACAAGGAGGTCTCGAATCTGGTCAAACGTACACCCAGGTAAACACCCTGCAGAGAAGTAACACATGTGATTGGACAATAGTGTTCCATCTTCATTAGCTGTTTCCCCCTGTGTGTGTCAGTGGTGAGGGCTACTGGGTCGGTAAAGCTTCTCTGCGCAGTTGGAGGCAATTGGCTCTAGAGCAGCTTGAGGAGGATGAGCATAAAACCAAACAGAGCAATGGAGCGACAAACGGACAGGGACCACACTCCAACAGCAGCAAAGGTACTGGGCCCACTGGGATGACGAGCGGCCTTTCCCTTTTTACTCAGTTTGTGCAATAACAAGGCAAAACTGTCAGAATAAGCTTCTGTAAGTTTTAGTTTCCGAAGAAATCTTGATGATGCCATAATGAAAATGAGTGCAAACATGACTATTGTGCTTTGTTTAGTGTCTGATACGGTCTGTGAATAATGTTAGTTCATCAGAGGTTTCAGTCCCAAGTACACTATGTTCGTGTTCCAGACAGAGCCCTGCAGATGACACAGAATGACTAACAAAATCTGAAATAGATATTTGGTGCCTTATACTGCTTTTACTGTACATTTCTCTATATTAATGAATATTGTATGTGTTTGCTCATAGAATTCAGCTCAGAGCTCTCCGAGGGCAATGAGGAGGAGATGAAGACGTTCAATGAAGACATTGTTTGTTGTCACGGTAACCATACTCTGTCTTTCTCCACATCGGCTCCAGGTCTTCAGGCTCTGTAACATCTGTGTATTGTGATTCTCGTTTTTTAATGTGGACTCTCACTGCAGGGGGTCTGAGCATCATGGATGCCGAACGGAAGCTTGTCTCCACTGAGGTTTGGACCAAACTAAGGGCCTATTTCTCCAAAGCTCCTGAGTTCACGCATAGCCAACAGCCTTGTCAGCAGTGTCTGGTGAGAATGCACTAGAGCTGACGGGAAATCGTAATTATACTGTCATAACATGAACAGATGCAATACAGAGAAAAACAAAGATAACTGTGTTCAGTGTGTCTCAATGTGGCGTAATGTTCAGATGAGCATCCACAGGCAAATGACAATTCCATATAGACGATAGGGAACTGAAGCTATTAATCTAAATAAAAAGATTGAATAAGATAAACAGTAAATCACAAAATCAGACATGACAGGTGCACTTTAAGTCTTGTGTCATTTTCATCTTGCAAGTTTTACCTCTTGTGTTTTTATTTTGTTTTCATTTTTTGCTAGTATTTTGTCTTGTTGCATTTTTAATGAAAATTTGTCTATGGCGTTCCAAAAATAACCCGTGATGGGCAAAATCCGTGAAGTAGAAACCTTTCTTTTTTTTTTACAATTACTATACAATTAAATACTCCATTATACATTGAAACGAGAGAACAAACCATTTTACAGGCCCATGCATTTGTTTCACAAATAAAAGTCTTTATAAACGTTTTTTTTTACAAATAACTTCTGTACTGTCAAATAATAATTTTAATCATCAATGTGAACTGAAGG
>JAPTHA010000023.1:24436416-24451817 GCA_029814585.1 Gymnapogon annona | reverse complement strand
TCTTTATAAACGTTTTTTTTTACAAATAACTTCTGTACTGTCAAATAATAATTTTAATCATCAATGTGAACTGAAGGGGGAGATTTTTGTGGAGATTAGCCCCGCCCACCGCGACCCAAGTAATTCGATTGAACGGGAGAAAATGAAAAATGATTATGAAAAAAAATAGAATGTACAGTGGGACAAATAGTGACTCAGGTGTATTTCGCTGCTCTTCTGACTTAGCCGCTGCATCCTGACTCCGCTCTGCAGCGTTTTCTTCTGAAGCCCGTGGTGCAGGTGTGTTTTTTCCAGAGAAGAACATAGTCATAGGCAGTTGTTGTCGCTCTTTTTTCTTCTTGGCAAAAAGATCCTTATACACCGACATGCCGACCTACAGCCGCATACTTTTACCTTCCCTTAGCATGTTCAGAAGTTTAACTTTATCTGCGATAGATAGCGTCTTCCGCTGCCTTTTGGGCCGCAGGTGCTTTTGTCGGTTCAGAGCGTTTTGTCGACATTATGGGTTTTAGAGAAACTCGAAATTGCAAGAGAATTTGCACGTACGTAATATAAATTTGGCAAGCTGTTTTACGTACGTGTACATATTAAACTGCAACGTTATTGACGCACAGGTAGAGAAGAGGCGGAGTGACTGTTTAGCCAATCAGAATGCAGAACACAATGCACGATGCAAATCAGTGAAGTAGCAAAACCGTGAAAAGTAAACCGCGTCATAGCGAGGGATCACTGTACACACACAGGACCTGGCATTAGCACATTTAATACATCAGGAGCAGTGAGCTGCAATCGAAGGTGCTCACAGACCGACTCTAGACAAGATCAAGGACAATGACAGGAGAATTAATCTCTATGTACCTATTTTTAACCACTTTCATTAAGCATATCTCTCTGTTTATCCAGACTTTAGAGCAAGAAGAGAAGGACAATGAGGCGGTCAGTAAGATGATGGCCTTAGACCAGAAGAACCAGCTGCTCAACCTGTTCCACGAAAAGAACCGGCCAACGCTCACCAAGTGGCCTCAGGTACAGACACTGATCTCTTAGAAACCTCAGCAGATTAATAATGTTAATGTTATGCCAGTTTTAAAGCCTCAGTAACAAACATTCAACTATGTGCATAAGAAATAAAATTGGAAAAGTAATTTAATGAAGAACTTTGAGGTAAAGAATTTTGAATACACAGATATAGAGGGAATCTATGTGAAGGAAGTCTTGAAGGCAGCAATGGAGAGGAAACCACTCAAAGAACCATTGAGTTAGAGAAGAAAATAACCAAAAAGACCAATTCACAAAAGTCAAACACAATATTCATCCATGAAAAAAAAAGTATATATTCTCAACATTTTGGTGTATGGGGAAATGCAATTACAGTCCTCTTGTGTAAGCACATGTTGCACTGGATGATTCAGGTTGACTTTGATATATATTATATTGCACAAACCTAAAAATTGGGTTAAATGTGGGCAGATCTTGTAGAAAATTAGCACCATTAGAGTGATGTGGGCTTAAGAGCACGTATTAAGTAAATTAAAATATATAATTTAATATGATTTTGTTGACTAAACCCATTTTTTTCTTTTTCCTCAGGGCACAGATATACTTTATATAGTCCCTTTGTTTTTTGTGGATGAATGGAGAAAATTCATCAGGTATGAATTTAAAACATTCTGTTCAAGTGTCTGAATAAAAGAACTCATAATCAAGTGTTCTTTTTTTTTCTTTTTTGTGTGTGTGTAATCAAGTGTTCTTTTGTTGGTTTTGGGTTTTGATTCCAGTTAATTTCTCGGTTTAGTTATATTTCCATCCACTTCAATTTTTCCACACTTTTAATTTTGCTTTTAATTTTAGTTTTTTTACATTTCACAAGGAAAATTCACAGAAGGGTTGGATGAAAAATTGATTGCTTCAGTTGCGTATTATACACAAAGGTTTTATTCTTCAACATGAAACATTAACATATGAATAAAAGCCACACCTCATAGATTTTTTTCATGTTCACTGGACCTTTATGTCAGGTAATGAAGTCCTTTTCTCTCCATAATAATTTTCCTGAATGGAAAACCCGGCTGTGTTTTCTGTCCTTGTACAGGAGACCAACAAAGTCCTCTCCAGTGTCAAACGTGGGCAACAGTCTGCTACTCTGTCCACATGGAGGTTTCATGTTCACATATGACTCCCTGGTCAACGGAGATGCCCAACAGTGAGTTTCAATAATTTGAACTTGACACAAAATCTCAATAAAACAATATATTCAATTCTAATCTAACAGCATGTCTACGCAACTACAATATTAACAGTATGTATACCTATGAAAACCGTATGTGTGTCTATGAACGTCATGTCAAATCTCTGAGCTGAACTGGATTTCATGTGACTAAAAGCTGCTTTGGTTTCGTGGTGTTGTGTTTGTGCTGCACAGTGTAGCTCTGCTCTGGCCCAGTGAGTGGGAGGTCATCAGCCGACTCTTCATCGTGGACCACTCCATTTCCATCCACTTGTCCCAGCAAACCACGCCCACCGGACCCACGACCCAGTACACTACTCAGCCAGGTAAGAAGGATCAGGAGGTGCTTTGTGTAGGACAGAGAGGCGCGTCCTAAAAATTGTGTGTACTGTTTGAGATTGACAGTGCTTTATTAACTCATGTGACGTTCTCTTTTTTGATGTGATGGTTTTAACTCAGACCTTTGTTGGGAGTGCAGAGAAGGCTTCCTTTTCCAACAGCAGAGGGACCTCAGAGAGTACACCCAGGCCACCATCTATATCCGCAAAGTCATAGAAGACAAAAGGGTAAGAATCAGAGTGTTGTCACTGAGCCTGTTTACGTGACCACAAATGTCTGATAACTGGGATAAATAATTGTAATAATCAGATGTGACAGGTTTGCATGCACTTATGAAATATGATCATCAGTAAACCCTGCGTTAGATATTTCACTCCATCATTGGATGTATTTCATAGTTCATGTGCACATGGTAAGGGTAGCGTCAAACTTTGTGTTAGATTTTTTCTCACACATTTCACTAAGTAACTTTTGTTTTCTATTATTCTAATGTTTACACATGAGCATATTTAAAAGAATGAAATAAAACTAAATAACCAGTATACATTCAGGTAGAAATTGGTGTTCTGAGTAAGAATCCAGGTGTGTTCATCTGACTTCCTATAATCAGATTAATGTGGTTATCTGATACAACATATCAAAGTATACTGTTTACATGATCCCTTCAATAATCTGATAACTCTGGTAGTCAAAGAATTATCAGAGTATTAGTGTGCATTTAATGAACTCTCTAACACTTGCACATCTGTTTTCATTTGTGCAGATGATCAAGGAGTCGGCTCCAGAGATGAACGCCAGCAGTTCAGAGGCAGAGGAGGACAAGGAAGAACAGCCCAAAGTGGAAGGAGAAAAAGACCCTGACTTTGGCCAAGTGAGTCCAGAATGAAGGCAAACGTTGCTAATACACATTCACTTTAAGATGAGAACAACAGTCAGTACAAGTACATTCTGACACCCCTAAAACATGTCATGATCAGCAGGACTGACACCAGAGATGACAGTTATTACACATATCTGGAATCACATGTTTGCTTCTGTGAACATAGTCAATAGCAATGATGAAAAAGTAGAAGCAGAATGTAAACACTCATATATATTTTTTTTATTTTCAGGTGTGGAAAACAACCCCGAATTGTCAAAAGCAAATTGCCTGAAATAAATGTAATTTGCCCAAAACAAATTTCCCTTTGGTCTCAATAAATGGGCGTTTAATGTTAATTAAATGGAACAAGGTTGTGCATCATAAAAGGAACAGCGTTATAAATCAAACCTGTCCCTGTTGAATCAGTCAATATCAGGACTAGCTGATACTGAAACAGTCCAAACATAGAAGTAGAAGATGTGCATTAATGAAGTCCTGTTCCATTATCGTGTTTCAGTTGCAGGATGGAGCAAAGCGGCAGAAGCTGGGTGACGACAACACCACGGCAGCTGCTGTCATATCAAACAGCAGTTTGACCAAACAGGGAGGAATCAGAAGAAGTACCCGACACCGGAAACTCAGAGGAGAGAAGGCGCTCATCGTCTCAGCCAATCAGACGCTCAAAGAGCTGAAAATACAGGTGACAGTTATGAACCCCACCGTCAAAACCTTTGAGTTAGACTCTGTGCGTTGGCCAATCATCCTCCGCGTGTCTTTACCCTGTAGATTATGCACGCCTTCTCTGTGGCGCCGTTTGACCAGAATCTCTCAATCGACGGGAAAAATCTAACGGATGACACAGCTACTCTGGGCAGCCTGGGCGTCATCCCCGAGAGCATCATATGTCTAAAGGTATGCCGTGCTGAGAGGGGTTGACATGTCGTAGAACAGGGGTGTCAAACCTATGGTCCATGGGCCAAACCGGCTCACCAATGACTCCAGTCTGGCACATTGGTAAGAATTTGTGAAACGCAAAAATTAGGTTAAATTCAGTTCAGATTCCACACACAGACTAATATGACCTCAAATAAAATAGTAACATAATGACCTATAAATAATGAAAACTCCAAAGAATTATGAACATCTTTACATTTGCAAACTATCCTTTCACAATAAAATGTTAAAATCCTGAGCAAATAGGAACAAGCTGAAATGTCTTAAAAGAATCATTTGATCAGTATTTGACCTGTTGTGAAATGTTTTTGAGCATTTGTAGATTTGTAAGTTGTGTTTATAATAAGCAGATGCATATTATTGTTTTGTAAGAAATTTTAGATTGTGCCTGGTTTTTCACATTTTGTTTATGTAACTTTACTTTTTTCCCCACACTAAAACAGGATAAAATGGCTGATATGATTTATCGGTTTTTATGATGTATTTGCTAAGGCACCGGGCTGGTGCATAGGGGATACCAGGTTCGATCCCTGGTAAGAGCATCCAGTAGGTTGTGTCAGGAAGGGCATCCTGCGTAAAAACTCCTGCCAAATCAATTAAGCGAATTGGATTCACAGTAACTACCCCGGAAGGAAAAAAGCCGAAAGAAATCATCATCATCATGTATTTTACAGGTCTGACCCACTTGAGCTCCAATGAAGCTGAAATGTAAAAACCTTAACTATAATAAGTTTAACTCCTGTGACCTAGAGGCTGTTCTCAGTTCCTAATTTTTACACTGCTTTACAGAAGCCATGTCAAGACATGGCATGAATCTGTTATATAAACAACTGCAGCAGAACCTAAGTTTTCTTCAGTCAGACACTGTAATATTATGTAAAATTGAAATGCATGATCAGACTCTTGTATACTCAAGAAATTGCATTTTTGACATCTCACCCACTGCACACATTCTGCCACGTTGAGAATTGAATTTAGAGTTTATTATGGTTCCTGTGTGATGAAGCTTTCATCGTTCAGACTGCACATACCTTCTCTGTGAATCTGGTGTTTTTTGTGTATTTGAACATTTTTGTCTATTTTTTTGTACATGTTTGTGTATAATACTTATGAGACCCATTGGACTGTTGTTCATTTGAATCAAAGTTCTGAAATTTGACCTATGACAACAAAAAGCATCTTAAAAGTCATAAAGTAACTTCATCAGACCTGCAAATCCACTGGAGTGTACCTGAACACCTGTCTGTCAGGTCATAAAATGGAGCGGCGCTTTGGATTTGAATTATACAAATGTTCCACACGTCACATTTAACTCGTATCTGTTCACAATGACTGCTCTGAGGTGAGCAGACGAGCAGCTACAACCTGAGTTTTATGGTTTTATTAACTGTTGTTTCCTTCCAGGCCGATGAACCAATAGCAGACTACGCAGCGATGGATGATGTTTATCAAGGTAAACCTAGTTTAAAAAAAAAAAAGGTAAAATTGACATTAATTCTAGGGAAACCACCATTATCTAAAGTCGGCTGTCTATTTCTCCTGCAGTGAGGATGCCTGAGGAGGGATTCAAAGGTGAGTGTCAAAGTTCACTGCTTCTCACCAACTTTGGTTTCCTTAATGACGGAAGAAGTCTGTGTTTGTTTCCTCCACTGTAATAACTTAAAGAGTGATTCAGATCAGACTGACCTTAACTATACCTGTTTCCTTATCATCTGCAGGCACCGGGCTCCTTGGACACTGAGGAAAACGGAAAGACGACACATGCAAGTCTATAAAAAAAAAAAAAGCTCAATTACGTCAAGTGTCCATATATAAATAAGTGCTTTAATTTGTTTTATTTTTAAATTTTTTTCAGTAGGCTTTCTTTATTAAAACTGTGACTATGTTACAAAAGAGCTGTTTTTTTTTTTCTTGACGTAAGGTTAACTGGCTTTTGATATTTAAGGTTCTTCACGGTCCTGAAGAACTGTGGTCTCGCTGTCGGACTGATAGAGATAAGCGAGTCTCCTACTGCAGTTAGACTCTACAAGACTTTAAATTAAAAGTAACTGAGGTTTTTTGACACTTTTAAATTATGGTTGGAGGAGAAATTGAAAACCAATGTTCTTCCTTGGATCACATGGATGTTCTTGTAATTACTGCAGACTTTTCAGGTTTGTTGAATGAATGCACGAGTAACTGTAAAGTATTAAGAATATACCTGCTCTTAAATGTTAGAACATTTATTACCTCTACAGTCAAAGCATATACTTTCCGTAATCTCCACATGGCGTTTAGAGTTACATACTTAGCTACACGTATGTATAGAGGCCAATCCCATTGCAAACCTCGTGAGCTTGACTTGAGAATGAATGCAAGCAGTGATATGTACTGTTCTTTTCACTGTTTTTTCTTATGGACAATAAAGTTATTTTCAAATCAGTCAAACGTCTTTGTTCACTATCTTTCGCTGCAGCTGCACAAGAGACATTGAGTGTTGTGCAATCGATTATCAGCCTTGTTTATACAAAGAAAACTTACTCCATAAAACTGACAAAGGTACATCCAAAGGTATATCATCATCATCAAGGCATAAAGATTGTTATGTAACTATGGAAATCAAGTACATAAAGATCACTGAACAAGTGGAATGATGGATAGTGTGAGACATGTCACCAATGAAACGCAAACCAACACAGGTATATCAATTTTAATGAATTCACACATCCGATATCGCTGTTCAAAGATGTAAGTACATAATTCACAACTTATTCACATGACTTATTACTCTTGTTATAAAGACTCACGTTTAATGAGTCAAGAATGACAAAATATATTGATAAAAAATACAGAAAATTACCCAATTAAACCAAATTGTCAATAATGACCAAGCACCGCTTAAATGAGCATATATATAAATATGTATGTGTGTGTGTGTAAAAAAAATCTGATTTGATATAGTGTATTAAGGTGGCTAAAACCCATGTGGCTGGTTGAACCTGGTCACTGTACTGGTAACTTGCGTGGTACATTTGACTAAAACCTTTAAACCGTGATACCGGAACCTTTAGTTAAAAGGACCCTAAATGTTTGCACTGGTGCACATGAAACCACTGAGACGCGTTCAACTTTTTTCTGTATCTGTCAAGTGAAAACGTAAAACCTGATTCTGTAGCCAATCATTCCAAGCCGAGCCTCAAGTCATCTTTTTTACTTAAAAGACAGAACTCGAAGCCAAAAGGGAACGTCTTCCAACCGGAAGTTGACACATTTAATCGACGCACTGCGGTCGCCATTTTCAAAACAGATAAAGCTTTATTGCGCACAGTGCAACTTGTCCCGGAAAGAAGTTTAAATAAAGAGCCGGATCGTTTGAATCATACAAGGTAAAGACTTGTGAATGGAGAATGTGTGTTCCGTGGGTCTGTTCACGGTGTGAGGGTTTTGTGGCCCACGGAGCCACAAACCCTCACACTACTCTCGGTAGACGATGTAATGTTGAAGCTACAGCTAGCACCGGCTCGGCTAAAACTGGTTTAGCTAGTCCAGTATTTTGTAAACAATGAGTCCAGACCCTGTCAATGTCATCAATCTGCGGATTAAACCTTTCATTTATTAATTTATAGCAACCCCAGCAAACTATAAATAGTCAAGATCGATCGAGTTAGTTGCTATCGTTAACTCCTCTACTGTTTTTACATGTTAACTTTTAATCACTTGGCTAATTACATTATAGACATCTAGGTGTTGACACAATAACAGACCTGGACGATAATGTTGTCGCGACAAACACATTCATTGCAGTTCACATCGGTCACGGTCATTGTCATTTATTTTTAATTTAAAAGCTTAAACCTGGTCTTAACTGAAAGTTACAGAAACTACTGGGAAGAAGTGAATTGGTATTTGTAAGTTATTTTTAATTGAAAAAGAAGTAAGACAAGATATTCTGATAGGAATGTTCATATTAAATTCTGATATTGTATATTGTGTCGTTTTTGCCTATTTTACTGCTCATTTGGTTAATTTAGTCAAGTTTAGTCTGTTGATACACATTTAGGTCTTTCTATTGATTTATTTTTTGCTTTAGTAATTTTTAAAACATTTTCCTCAAAACACTTGGATTTAATTTCTTATGACGGTTACAATAAGGCAGAAATTATAGAAATGATGTGATGAGACTCCACAAAATGAAAGATGATGCATTCGCAGCCCCTCGTTATCATCTCTGGGACTTAAATCATGTATACTGTTTATGTGGTCCATGTTGTGCAAGAATTCAATTTGTTGTGTATCTGTTTTGCTTTTTTTTCTGCTCTTTGTTTTTTGCTGCTGTATCTGAAATTTCCCCTCGCGGGACGAATAAAGGTATATTCAATTCAACATGAACAAAAGCATTTAAAAGACAAGAGTCAACAAGACAAAAAACGTATAAAATGTAATTGGATGAAATGGATGTTAAAGATGTAGCAATATGGAAATGACAGAAACGGACACAAACAATGTAAAAGGACCCGAGTTCTGCATGATGACAAATTGCATTGTTTGAAATGGTATTTATATTATAATTACCACTACGAAGGAGGTAATGTATTCACTGGGATATGTCTGTTTGTTAGTAACATAACACAAAAAGTTAGAGAGAGATTAGAATTATGTTTTCATGAAATGTTTAAAATGGGACAAAGAAGGAGTGATTAGATTTTGGGGGGTGGTCCATGATTTTTTTAAACAACATTTTTGGTTGAATAACCTCTTAGTTGGCACAGCTGTTTCTACACATGACATCTGACACCATGTTAGCGTGACTAATGTTGGTCTGTTGCCAGGTAACCCCACTTCACGAGTATTACTTTCAAACATTAAACAGCAGCACATATTACTAATTTAGACACTGATGTAAGTACATTTTATTGTGATTTGCTTTTAATGTGTTTTGTTCGTCTTGATGCCTAGGATGATGGAGCTGCCGAACTACAGCAGTCAGCTGATGCAGCAGCTCCACGCCTTGAGGAAGACTGGCCACTTTTGCGACTGCACCGTCCTGGTGGGAGACAATCCTCATCGCGCCCATAAGCTGGTCCTGGCTGCATCTAGCATGTTGTTCAGGTACAGGGAAAGACCACTTCACAGCAGCATGATGTTAGCATTACGTCCACAAACTGACACAAATCTGATCCATCTGTTCAAATGTGAATCAGATCTGTGGGTGCACTTGCAATATTTCAACACTGATCTGACTGGGCCACAGTCTTGAATGAATTTCAGATCTTATCTTCTGCTGCACGAACAGCCAGGTCAGGTTTTGTATCAATTGTACCTACCTACCCTACATGATGCTAATCTAAGCCAAGACAGCTAGCCTTAACCTGAACTTAACAACGATAAAATAATAAAGGAGGAATTAAGAGGGGCCCTTTCTTCTGATTACTGCAGAAATACACAATATATAATATACAAGAAGTTCAATCACAACCTATATGGCCCACCAAATGCTAATTTGCCAATGCTAACTCCATCCCGCTGAGGTGGAGCAGGTGATAGTATTAGGACACTAGCACCCACCTTTCATATGCCCAACGCCCTCACACCCACACACACACACTGACCACCACACCACCTTTCAGTTTATTGGCTGTTTAACACACCCTACTTCCTGGACTATCGCTGGACTGTTTCCTGGGCCTAAAACTGCTCCTACTGTGCTTCAACATTATGAACGGCGCTACTGGGTAAAGTATGATACTGAATGCAAATGCACAATGTAGATGCTGAGATCGCCCGAGCGGCTGGTCAGTTGGTAAGGCTGGTGCATAGGGGACCTGGGTTCGATTCCCGGGATGAGCATCCAGTGTGGGTCCTTGGGCAAGACCCTTCATGGTACTGCCTACTGTAGCCACAAGGGGGCATGTGTCTCATTGTGCCGGTCCCCAAGCCTGGATAAATACAAGGATTGTGTCAGGAAGGGCATCCGATGTAAAAACTCCTGCCAAAACAAATATGCAAATACGAAAATCAAATATATTCTCTATGGCGACCCCGGAAGGGAAAAGCCGAAAGAAAGAAAGATGTTAGAACACCCGTATTGACTATATGTAACCTGTTAAATTGCAGTAAAACATGATTGAGGGAAAAAAAACCCCACATCTAATTAGAAAAGTCCACAGTGTTTTTTCACAGATCAAATGCCTCAGCACGGATCTTCAAGACTTTCCATGTAGTCTGTTTCTGAATGTGGACACACTGGGTAGATCTCTGTCTTCTTCGCAGGTCTCTGCTGGATGCTTCTGACACCATCTCCATCGACACCGCCATGGTTTCCTCTCAGGAGTTCGGATGTCTACTGGATATGGTCTATACCGGTAAACTACCTCTGGGCAAACACAACGTGGGCCGCATCGTGGCGGCCGCCGACAGCCTGCAGATGTTCGACGTGGCCATTGGCTTCAAGAACATCCTGAGTAGCCTCATGTACTCGCAGCCCTCACTCCTGGAGATTTCAAAGCAGAGCCCGACCACGACTTCTGATAAACCCCAGAGTGGGAGTCCTGAAGGGTCTGCATTCCCCAAAGCAGATAATCTGATCTCATGCAAGACTGTGAGGGTGGTGAAGGATGAGTGTGAGGATTCAGAAGGTCCCGCATCCAAGAAAGTCTGTCTGGAAGTCTGTGAGAAGTCAGGTCAGTCCCAAATGGGTTACACCGTCCTGGAGGTTTGGAAAACTGTAAAGTGAGACCGCCCTTGATACCATGATTTTTGTGATTCCAGATCCTTCACACATGATTAAATTGGTCTCAATATTACATTAATATGATTGACACACATTTAGAAAGTTCTTTGTAGATGTGTGACGGTTGATGTTCTTAGGTTTTGTCTCATGAGGACTTGTCATTTACAGTACACTTCAATTCAACTTCCCGCTATATGCGTGAATATATTATGCACACTTTGTACTTCAAGTTATAAAAGGTAATATTCATATTCACAATTAGTATTTAAGTGGAATCCAAAAGTTGTTCATTTTTGCATGACTTTTAAAATTCTCACGCTGCCACTAAATCAACACATTGTAACGCAGTAGAAAACTACCATACTAAGACATTTCTTCGAAGTGAGTTAAAAAAAAGCCCACTGACACATTTTTTGCTTTTAACATTTAGCACAAATAAGAGTAAAATATTATAATAAAAGTAATAACATTACATATAATATAATATTATAATAAAAGTAATAACATTTTAACATTTAGCACAAATACAAGTAAGTTGCTGTTTATCATTGACATTCCATACTGCAAATATAAAACACAAGTATTCCCATTTTTATAGGTTTAATTTTTTTTTTTAGTTGCATCAATAAACGTGGTTGTTTACATTATTATACATTATTATACATTATTTTAAAGGGTTGATAAATATGACATGTATTGAGTGTTAGAGTATTATTTGTATTCTTTTTGTTCAAGGCTCAAGTTGATGAATTACAAAGAAAAAAAAAAGTTTAAAACACATTTACATGACTACACTGCTGCACAAATTACCAGTATGTATGTTTGGTGGTTTGGAAGGGCTTCCTTGGGTTATATACCGGGTAGTTAATATCAGTAGAAATAAACAATATTCATACAGTGTTTCTTTTAGTGTTGCATTCTCATGTTTGTGCAGGGTTTAAAGCAGAAACATTCTCTGAGATGGTCGACAAACAAAAGAAAACCTCTGTGTCAGCTGTGGAGGTCAGCAGCTCCACCTCTGTGCATCTGGAACAATCCTCTGAGCTCATGGATCTTCTGAGCAACACACCCTCTGTCCTGGAGCTGTTGAGCCAGGCAGCTCGGAACAGCCTGGACGAAGAGGAACGACAGGTGGGGAAAAAAAAAATGCTGGTCTGTAGTCTGAAACCTATAGATAATGACGTTTATTAGCCAAGACCAAATGGGGAAGTTTACTTTTCAATAGATGTGTAATCTGAATATTTCATTCATTGACATCATAAAGCATAAAACTTAGCCGCACCTTAATGTTTTACACACAAATATACTGTACATTGGGCATCACGTCCATGATTATTCATAGTTAGCATCCTATCAGTCTAATGGGATACTAGCTATTGAATTATCACTGTGAAGAGAAAGGCATGATGGGATACTTGAGCTGATAGAAGCCACTGGTCCAGGTTGTCCGTCAGTGTTGCGAAGAGGCGGATCCTGGATTGGCGGTGGCCGCGCTGATGAGGCAGGTGAAGGAGGGTTCACTCTGTGAAGAGCGCCTCATCACACTGCTCCGAACCATCCAACACCACGCTCCCTCCCCCACCCCCACCCCCACCACGCTGGACAGGAAGTCACAGAAGGAGTCAGAGGAGAATCAGAACAAAGGTAGAGAACGACGTGCTGAGATGCTGTAGATCTGATCATTGGTACTGTTTAAAATAGCTGGTCTCTCAATGTAAGTAATGAACAGAACCGGTGACAATGTTTATTTCACTTATCTTTATTTATTTTTCGGTGTGTGTTTGTACATTCGGACGGATGGATGGATGTATTCTGTGTTGCTTTGTCTCTGTGCGGGGACTGGATACCTGCTGCGTCTTGTCTGAATATGGACCTGGGGAAGGTTTGTTCGAGAGGGTGAGGGGCGGTAGGTGGGTGAAATCATGGACATACAATTGTTCTTTTTTTTAATTGTCAACTCTATTACAGCCATTCATGTATGTCGGGTGATGAAATTAATAAAGGAAGTTGGAATAAAATAGGTGGTCTGCTCATGGTTGGAAACTCGTGCTTCACAGGTGACGCTACACAGCAGAATGCCCCAGACGGTGAAGGAAAGCAAAAGCAGCAGCAGCAGCAGCAGCAGCAGGAGGAGGAAGTGGAAGAAGAAGAGGATAACAGTAAAGAGGGAGACAAAGATGCATCAGCTGAAAAGTCCTTGCCATCTAAGCCGTACTCCTGCCAGTGGTGTAAGAAGGGCTTTGACTACAAGTGCCGGATGTTGGCCCACGTGAAGCGCTGCCCTCAGTCCAAGGAGTATGAGCAGAAGTGTCCTCAGTGTCCGGAGAAACTGGCCAATCACAAGGCTCTGCAGCAGCACCTGAACCAGAATCACCGCTCAGACACGGTCAGAGCCAAGAAGAAGGTGTCCTGTGACCTCTGTGGACGGACGTTTGCTCACCCATCAGGTGAGAATCACCAGCCACAAAGAGGTCACGTCAATCAGCTAAACGGGATTGATGTGGTGCCGAAATCACAAGAGGACATGATGACAAAGATCTGCCGGTTTATTAGATTAGATATACCTTTATTCATCCCACTCGGGGGACATTTCAGAAGTTTATCCAGTTTCAGTTTATAGTTTAGTTTTATTTTCAGAATTATTAAATTAGATTAGATTAGATATACCTTTATTTGTCCCACTTGGGGAAATTCCAGTTTACAGCAGCGGAATAGATTACAACACAGTACACATACAAGACACACACAAGAGTTACTGAAAAAATTGGAACAAGTCTTAAATAATATAAAATATCTAAATATAAAGGAAAGGACAGATTGTGCCACTGAAGTGTATCTGAAGTGAGCTTGTGATCAACTCATTCTCGCTTTAGTCACAGCAATATATTTAGGATGTGTTTGTGTTTTTGGGTGTTCGCTGTATCAACTACAACACTTTTCCACTATATAAGCAGCAGATTCCAATTCTAGGTTCATTTTGTCCATTTCTTGAAGTGGCGTTTGACCTCGTAACATATTTTATAGCAGTTTTTTTTTTCCACTTTATTTTTATTGCTTTTTTTTTTTACAAACAGAAAGACAAAAGTACAACACAATAGAGGAAGGAATCAAAGGAGGAATCCAATATTATATAAAGAAAATGACACAAAACAAAAAATAAGATAAATTATGATAATATATCAGTCACCATTACATGTATATTTAGGATGTATTACCACTGGTCTTTCATGTTAAAAGATCTAACTGGCCAGATAGTTTATTTTATGCCAGTTTTGCATAAAATGTATTATTATAAAGTTGCGTCTGTGTTTCAGGGATGATGTACCACATGCGCACCGAGCACTTTGAGGAGAAGCCGTTTGCTTGTGAAGAATGTGGTGCAAAGTTTGGCGCCAACTCGTCTCTGAAGAATCATATGCGACTGCACACGGGAGAGAAGCCATACCACTGTAAACACTGCGACATGGGCTTCAGCGTGGCGGCGGCACTCGCGTACCACACCAAGAAGAAGCACTCGGAAGGTAACGCATCACAGTGGACACGTACGATCAACATGTTAGTAGGTTTTTATTGACTCCTTCACTGACCGGCTGTGTGTGTGTGGTGTGTTTTCAGGGAAGATGTATGTGTGTCAGTATTGTAAAGCCGTGTTCGCCCAGTCCATAGAGCTGACTCGCCATGTCAGAACACACACCGGTGATCGGCCGTATGTTTGCCGCGAATGTGGGAAGGGCTACAGCCAAGCCAGCGGACTGACCGTTCACCTGCACACCTACCACAGTAAGACACACCGCTCGGAGTACTTCTCAGGAACTCAACAAACTGTGATCTGTCATCACAATGAAGCCCAGATCTTTAAAAACATTAGACTGGGATTCTCTGATGATGATCCTTAATGAACCTGGTTCAGGTTAAATCTCTGCCCTACAGGAATATACTTAATGACGGAATGGACCGGTCATGTGACCATCACTAGTTTTATTATGGTGATCAGGGATATATTTAAAAAAACTCAGACCCAATTGTGGAGAATGTTTTTTTAACAAGTTAGAACATGTCTATATTGACAAATGTTTTATTGTAAAAACTTTAATGCATTTAATACAAAATGATAACTTGGTCGAGAGTGAACTGGTTGGAATGAAAGGGTTTTTTGAGAAAAATCAGGGGAGGGGCTGTTCACTCGGTAGACTAAGAATATACCTTCTTCAAACATACCTGTGCACCTTACTGTTTATTTACTGCATATATTGTATTATAGTGTATTATATTTTATTCTATTTTTATGCTGCTACTGTTATAAACAAATT